>CM074977.1:3830456-3840938 GCA_037576825.1 Pangasius krempfi | reverse complement strand
AATAAATGAATCATGTCTAAAAAAAAAATCACATGAAAATAAGTGCATCATTCATAAAAATGAATCTTGAATCATTTGTAAAAAAAAAATAAAAAAAAAAAGATGTTAAATTACGGTAAACGAATCCTTTCAAATAAATCACCCCCCAAAATACATGAATCATGCATTAAAAAAAATCATGTGGAAATAAATGAATCACATGTGAAAGTGCTTCTTTTGTTAAAAATTAACCATGAATGATATGTAAAAAAAAAACAAAAAAACAATCACATATTCAAATACTGTAAATGTCTTGTGAAAAAAAATCACACGAGTATAAGTGAAACGTGTGAATTTCATGTTTATCATGTGGTTTTAGTTCGGGTCGCTTTATTGTGTAGTGAGTCAGAAGCTTCTAATGAAAAACGTTACAACGCCTGGGTTAATCGTTTATAAGTAGAAAATCACGAGGCCTGTGTGTAAACCCAGCTTCAGGATGTTGTTTGTCTGTTTGAATATTTGACATAATGGTGGTAGCAGGAAGCGTTTGTGATCCGGGACTGTTCCTGGGCATGCCTCTGAGAAAACATGCACAAACGCTTCACACCCTGATCGTGAAAAGGTTGTGACCTTTTTAATGGCACCAACCTCACATTTCTTGTCATACACTGCTGCTATCTTGTGTGTTCGTGTAGCAGCGTGGAGCGATGTCTGCATTCCTGTCTTCTGACTGACAGCATTCTTATTCGTACGCATGGGCAGAGACGAGAGTCAAGGCTAATCGACCTAATGTGAGCAATTAACTCTTTACTCTCAGATTTATATTTAGACACGTATATTATTGAAGGGGAAATTTGAGCTATATGATATTCAAGGAATGCGGGGCATTAAAAATGGACAGAGGCCCTGCTAGCTAGAACACTAAATGTCTGTCATGACCATTCTCTCTGTGTGTGTGTGTGTGTGTGTGTGTGTGTGTGTGTGTGTGTGTGAGTGTGAGTGTGTGTGTGGTGTAATGAGAGGGCGGCTCAGTGGGGTAATCTGTTTTCACCGCTGATGACACCCAAGCTCAGGTGAAGTCAGTGTTTTTCGGAGAGCCGCGTGTTGACTCGCAGCTTCGCCCGTAATCCTGCATCACACAATGACAAAGGTCCGATGTGTTCGTGTTGTTCATGTTTATCCTCTTCTCGCACGTCTCGTGTGTTGCTTGGATTGCCCTCCAGGTGTGGCGTGATTGCCGTGCTGATGTGTACGCCGCACAATTCCTCAATTCCACCTATTAAAACGTTGCTCTGAAAACAAGGGTGAAGGAATTATTACTGAGAATGAGGCGCTTTGTTGGAAGCGAAACGATCCGCCTGCCATTGTGTTCATGTACCTCGAGAGAAGAAGTAAAAATAGGCAAGAATGACTTGAATGATGGGCGTTTGGACAAAAAAAATTTACCATATCTTCATCAGTTCCTGAGGGAAACAAAGGAGTTTGTAATCTTAATCATGGTGATCGGAGATGAATTAGAATTGGGATGTAAGGATAACCATTTTTACAAGTACCAGGTTTTTGGTACTCCTAGATACAAAGACTGACCCTGATACGAGTATCATACTTCGAATTGCCCAATCAGTGTCAGCTGATTGTCATGAACAACATACTCTTATTTAAAAGATGTTATTTTCACTCACCTAGAGTCATCTGTAGATATTTTTTCTCACCTAGTCAGATGAATGTGCCGAGTACAAGTACGAGTACATGGATTTTAGGTACTGGTTGGTACCGATACTGATACCGAAAAGAGTAACATACTTAGTATAACAGTCTGGAACATCACTGAACATTTTATTTAGCTCTGTTTACATTTCTCAGGTTCGACCATGGCCATGAAAAGCGCTCACACGTGTTTACACTGCTAGTCTCATTCTTTGTAACATGAGCCAGTCGATTTTCAATGTAATGTGTTAATTAGCTACAATAGTTAGCTGGGATTGCGAAGAGCAAGTTTGGTTGCACTCGAGAAAAGTTTACTTGTAGCTGTAAGTAAAGTATATTTTTGTTTTTGTTGCGTCAGAATCCCTCATTGTGGGATAACAGTGTGGCCGATTCTTCAAGAACAACATACTGGGTAAGAGCTAATATTTTCCCCTCGCCTAGCATTATCTGTAGAAATTCTTCTCAGCTAGCCAAGACTGAGTGGGCTAAGTATAAGTACAGTCTGTACAAGTATGAGTACTAGTCACGAGTCATGAGTTACATACTTCATATTAATCAATCAGGCATGTTATTGAACATTTTATTTAGCGTTGTTTACATTTCTCGGGTTAAAGACTGTCCATGAAATGCGCTCACGTGCTGCTAGATCCTTTCTTTACACTGTTAGGTAGTTGTTTTTAAATGCCATGCATTAGCTAGCTACATTATTTAGCTTGGGTCGAGAGGAATGTTAAGTAAAGTAAGCTAAGTAAAGTTGTTTTTGGTCAGAATCCCCTGTTGTCAAGTTTTATGCTTAAGACTTTTTATCAGGTTATTCATGTTGTAGTAAGATGCTGTAGTTCCTCGTCTTTTATATTTTCATAGTTTGATTTGTTTTTGATTGCTGTTGTTAATCGTGAAATACGTCCAGATTGCTGTCACTTCATGTCGTTTGTTCATTAGCATGACAACGTTCACTGTGATTACATCACCGATTATTACCTGGTCAAACGGATACCTGATACCAACATGAGTATCGATCCATCCCTATAAAAAGTCATGAATCCTCCAATCAAGTCACTTTTTTTTCTCTGCTCAATTTCAAAGCTTTGAAA
This sequence comes from Pangasius krempfi, assembly GCA_037576825.1. NCBI lineage: Eukaryota > Metazoa > Chordata > Actinopteri > Siluriformes > Pangasiidae > Pangasius > Pangasius krempfi. Next base: position 3,838,158 of record CM074977.1, on the reverse strand, counting down.
ACAATATAGATACATAAAACCGCTGCTGAAATGGAGAAACATCAGCATCAAAATCCAAAATAGCTCAAAATAAAATGCTATAAAATAAAATTAAAAAAAACATGAAAAATGTTGATTTTATTGATTAAGATCCAACATTAAGATCCAACAGCAAATGTGAACACATTAAGTGATTCTTTATACACTTACTGGTAGACACACAAGGAGTTTGAGATATGGAAAATAAATAAATAAATAAATAAATAAAAATCATATCACGATTCTTGAGTGCATTTCTACGATACACGATATGTATCATGATAAAAACTCTTCAATGGTTTATTTACTGTTTACAGAAAATACATTTATTTTTATTTTTTATAATTAACCTTCTAATTTTATAATTAAAGGTGAAAATCTAATAAAATAAAAGATCAACACTGAAAAGGAGAAAAAATAAAAATCTATAAAAAAAAAAATTTCAAAATTTTTTTAAGATTAAGTACATACATTTTTTCTTCCAGTCAGTTTGTACTTTAATTTAAAAAAATTAATAAATAAATAAATAAATAAAAAATAATTCAATTTAAATCTCAATATCCATGAGGATCAGGTCATTGTTTGCTGGAAATTTTGGGTCAGTGGACTGTTTCTCAATTTCGCAGTGACATTGAGGTGTTCAAAACCTCAACAGCACCAACACACACACACACACACACACACACACACACACAAAACCACAGTATTATCAATGCTGCACTAAGAATGAACCACCACCCGCATAATATCTACTCCATGGTGGACCCTTTTCCTTTGACAAACAGGAGAGGGGTGCTAATACATTGTGCGGAGAAACATTCAGGAACTGTACACCTAAAAGTGTATCTATGTATACAGTACGAGCGTGTAACTGATACAGCGTTCACTCAGTGACTGTGTATTATGGTTTATCTTATGAAGATCTTATGTTTATTATGTGAAGAAATAAACCACACACATGGGGGTGTGCTGTTTTAGGAAAATCATCAACAATGGGGCGGTGAGTTACCACACACGCAAAGTTGATTATTTTCCTATAAAAGTATTTCCTGAAGTGCTCGATTCCTCTTCTTGCCACCAACTGGAATGTTTTTGCGAATTAAATTAGGGCGTCATGCTTTTTATCTATTTATGGCTACATTTATTACTTACGTTATAGCAGCTATAAACAGTCGTTCCCTCACTAGTCTGTCGTTTTGTCTTTTTTTATTCATATGACAAAAAAAATGCAGCTTGTCATGTTACAGAGAAACCGGACAACTCCTCTATCCTGAAGATTTACGATTTTGGGAAAAAAAAAAAAAAAAAGTTTCAAAGCGCCGACACTGTAGACTCCTGACCTAAAGCTTACATAAACGAAAACAATTATATGATAGCATGTTTTGAAATAGGTTTTAGAATGAATGTAAACCTGTGATTTGAATTGCCGCCAGCACTAGTGTCAGAGCTGCTGTTCTAGAAAATTCATCAATAGCTTCTGACCAATCAGGATCGAGAATTCAGCAGTGCTATGATATAAATGCCTCTATAGCATGGTGTATGAGTGGCTCAAACACAGTGCTTTCCTTTGTTTCCAAAGAAAAAAAAACTGTTTAGCCTTTGCAGGGTGTGACGCTTGAGAGAAAACAGAGACAGCACACGCGCACACGCGCACACACATACACACATACACACAATAATGGAAGGATATCACATGGATGGAATGAATTGTCTGAAAAAGAAATCTTTTGAGATTTTCTCCTAGACGTCAGACTGGAGGTAGAAGGTTATTCAATTCAGCTGTGTGTAGTGTAAAAATCCCCATTTGTGACACTCACAAATTTCAAACATCACAACTATTTTCATAATCGTTGTCGTAAAGTAAACACACTTCCCCAAAAATAACTCAGACTAAGCAAACATCATGCTCAGCTATCTCAAATATGTGTGAAGTTGTTTGTTTTGTCTCATCAGCCCGAGAAGGCGGTGCAGCTAAGCTGGTTTATCCCTCGTGTCATGTTTGAAGATGTCAGATGCACTGAGATCGGTAACTCGGATGGAATTCCCCATAGGTGCATTTAAGTTAAGTCTCAAACCTGGTCAAACCCACATTTCAGCCCTTGATAGATATGAACTGAGATAAACTGAGATTTCTGAATGTAAACAACCCTCAAATCGTTTAGTTATTTATTTATTCGTTCATTTATTCAGGATTCTTCACTGCTGGAATCAAGTAGCTTGACCCCAAACTCAAGGTTTCACAAATGCAATGGCCAAACAGGCAAACAATGAACAACGCTCATTCATGGTGAGGAAGCATTTTCTGGAATTAAGGAAACCTCATACGTTTGTCTGAGCAGAAAACAAAACAGAATTAAAGAAAACAAAACAGAATGACATCTCAGATTTACATGCTTTTTTTATGAGACGTATCAAATATACTAAAGGTTGGTGCTGAGACACTATATATTAAAGAACTCTTTCAGTAAGGAAGGATTGTGTGTGTGTGTGTGTGTGTGTGTGTGTGTGTGTGTGTGTACATTTAACAAAATAAATTAATCATGAAAGGAAATTAATCATATGAAAAGAATAAAAAAAATCATGAGTAAAAAAAAATCATGTGAATTAAAAAAATGAATAATAAAAAAAATCACTTGTGAAAAATTAATTATGTGAAAAAAACACCTGAAAATAAATTACTCATGTGTAAAAAAAATTATATGAAAAAAAAATAAATAAATAAAATATGAATAGAAATGAATCATGAAATAATTACATGTAAAAAATGAATGTGTAAAAAAGAATCTGAAAAAAAGAGAATTGTGTAAAAAAATCACATGTAAAAAAATAAATCATGTAAAAATTAATTTGAAAAAGATGAATCATCAGTTTAATAAAATTCAATGTGAAATTAGAAAAAAATATTCATTTGTAAAAAGTAAAAAAAATTAATCATGTGGAAATCTAAAAAACGTGCACTACATGTGAAAATTTGTGAAACATAACATGAAGTGTGTAAAAATCCATGTCCAGGTTCCATGCAGGTCACTGTTTAAATGTCTGTAATGGGTAAAGTTATTTGCTGTTAGTTTTGACACCTTTACAAAATTTAAGATCTTTATTTATTTGTCGGGATGGATTTGAGGAAGACCATACTCATGATCCGGGACAAACCATGCTTTGGTTATTTCAGGGAAAGTTCTGACTCCACTCAGAGTTCTCCGTAAATCCCTCATTATCTAGATATCGACCTACTGTGGCCCAACTCTAGAGGAAGAGAGTAATTTTCGCTAGGCGAGGAACGCCACGATGGGTATTCCTCCATGAAAAGCTGGCCTGAAGTTCCGCCCGCTCTCAGCCGCCATGTCCAAATAAACAGTGCGCGTAGTGTGGTCTGTAGCAGGGCTCTGTGCAGGCCAGGTTCTGCTGTAAATCAGAGCGTGGCAGTGGAGCTTACAGACATGTGCACCCTCTAATTTCCCCCCACTGTGTTTATGCGTGGCTTTCCAGGATAAAATTGCTTCCAGTAATTTGGAGAGTGCAACCAGCAGGCCTGAACGTAAACAACCGCGAGCATAGGGGTGATGATGGGCTTCTCCGGGTTCTTCGTCGAAGAGCCTGCACTGTACACAGAACAATTTATGACTTTCATCTACTGTCTCGGCTGCCAAACTCCCGTAAAGAGCTTGATCGTTTCAATATTTGACAGAAGGCATGATAGTTTAGCTTACGGGATTTGCGTGACTAAGCTATTAAAAATGTCGATTTGTATTTTGGTTACTATTCATTACCTTCACCTCAGATGTCGTTATGTGTATGTTTTTAGAAAGTGAACAGTACTCAAGTATTATTTTTCAGTCATTATTGTTGTTATATTCTGTTAATCGACTGAAAAAAATAGTCACAAAGCTGTTCTATGTTGTTCATGCCAGGTCCAGCTAGTATAAATGGGATAGCAGGGATAAGCCCTCCATCTTTTTTGAAGGAAAAATATTAAAAGGGCTACATCTTTGACACACCTATCATCGCAGTTGCTGTTAAATGGCTGGAAGGAAATTCTTTTTTTACTTTTGTGCAAGAACATCACCAGTAAAAAAAAAAAAATGCACAAAATGCATTGAATCAGAGGCTTGGGCTGATTTCTTTCTAGTCCAATCTGTAGATTCATGCAGTCTAAACCCTCTTCGCTGTCTATCCATAAGAATGAACTCAATAAGATCATGAGAAGGCGCGTGTAAAACACAACAGCGTGTTTAATAAACGTGGAACGACGTGGATTACTTTCTCTTTCGCTGATTTTTTTCAGAATGCCTTTGGAGGAGAGAGTAGAGGTAAATAGACTAATCGAAGTTCATTCAATAAACGTAGAAAGTACGCAAAGGGACAAATGGCGGTTTTGTGGTTTGAACGAAAGAGCGGCTAACTAAGCTGACTAAGCACAACTTTTCTGTTTATCGCGCTTACTATTCAGAAGAGACTTACACGATTATGGACTTGACACACAATTGGTGTAGACGTCTTCCAATGAGTGTGTTCCTGTGTCCGTGTAACAGTAAAATATCTCTGTGATGAGACTCCATGCTATAAAGCATAATCATAAAGGATGCATAATAGTAGCTCGAGTTACTGAGTAGGAGAATATGGTAATAATGTATCATCAGCTCACAAATTTATAACAATCTATATAACTCAATTTATATACAAATACCTGAAGGTTAAGGGTACTGTTTAAGGTTGGCATTCATACCCTTTCTTCTGGCTTTTTTTATTTTGTATTAAATAAAATAAACCCAACCTCCTCACCCTCGAGTGTTCTAAGAATTTCTCAGGTTGGTTCATAACAAATCTTAGTAAAGTACTAGAGACCGGGTTACTTTGTGTCAAAGGTCAACAAAAGATTAGCATGACCCTGAAAAAAAAAATAAAAACGCTTACAATAACTGTTTGTATTTCCTGTACAAACTAACCATTGAAAAAGCTCAAGAGTACAGCATGGAACCAGCAGAGCTGCATATGACCTGTTAGTTTAAAGAAAACATAACCTTTCATGTTAGAGGTTAAACAGGATGTATGATTGCATGGCCCACATGGACCTTTGGTCACTGTTCTTTCAGATCTGTTCCACAGAGTCTTCAATGGAGCTTCAGGAAGCCGATGGTGAAACCAAACAGTCCACTAAAACGCCAAACTCAAGCACCCTGCAGGGGAGGCCCCGCGTTTAATCACACGGCCTTTGATGAAGCGAAGCTGCACTTGGGTAAACCGCTGACGTTTGTAATACCGTGGAATCCATAGTTGACATGAGATCAGTCAGTGGGAACGGCTCGGTATGTGGGCCGATACTGCTTTATGGAAGTACTTTGGTTTTGCTCACTTTCATATGATGGTAAGATTTCTTTTTTTTTGCATTGAACGGTGTGTAAACATTATAGACATGATGTTTAAAAAGTAATGAGTACCAACTCCCACCCACGACCTAACATATTTAAACCATTCTGAACATTTTTATATAATGAGACCATGCCAGGGTGGTGTAGCATTGCCATCTGACGGCTCCGCGCTGAGCTCAGGGGATACTTTCATATGTTTTCAAGTCTATGTGGGTTTCCTCCAAATTCTCTGGTTTTCTCCCACTTCCCAAAGCAGAAAGGTGGAATGAATGTGTGCTTCTCTGCAATGAACTGGTGTCTCTTCCGAGGTGTATTCCCAGCTCACATCTAGCTTTCCAAGGATAAGCTCAGGGTCCATTTACATTTATGGCATTTGTAAATGGCCCTTATCCAGAGCAACTAATGTTTGTCATGTTTATACAACTGGTTAATGGCCTTGCGCAAGGACCCAGCAATGGACGCACCAGGGTTTGAACTCACAACCTTCCAATCAGTAGTCCTACATTATAATCAATGAGCTACCACTGATCCACCACAACCCTGACCAGGATAAAGTGCTTACTGAAGACGAATGAATAGAACAATGCTTGGTGATATCAGATATAATATTCTTGAAATTTATGCACAGTATTTTAGCCTTCACCATGGCAGACATGCATACTTCGGCATGATGTGTGCAATTTACATTTGAACGGTGACGCGAAAACCCTGTTTGCTAATGAGGAGGGTGTCTACTTTGTGATCATCTGATATTTTTTAACCATCCTTGAGTATAATGTAGAAGTGAAACCATTATTATTGTGTCAACTTCTTCCCAGTGATGTTTCCATTGTTGAGATGTCATTTGTCACATTGTGTCATTGTTGCCTAGATGTGTGTGAGTGTCATATTCAGCATGTAATGTTTACCTGAAGAGGGAGGACAAGTCATTAGCCCTGTTGTCCAGGACAATTTGATTTTGTGTTCTGGCTTTAAGTTTTTTATTCATAGTTGCCCAGTGGACAAGTAGTTTCAAAGGAAAATAACGACTCCTTATTGACTTTTGCTGAACTTAGTGCATTTCATGATGGCGTGACATGCCTCGATGTTGTAACTATAGTTTGCTTTTCAGCAGAGAGGCTGTTTGGTTGATGGTGGAATGACTTTGACATGGCGGATTAATTAGCATGCAGGGGGGTGAATCACGAACATGCACTTAATATGGAAACTCGTAACAAATCTGAGCAAAATAAAGGCTAGCGCAAAGCCATCACGCACCATAAGTCTCCACTTATTACAGGTTAAGCATATGAAGCGAAATCAAAGATGATACTTAGACTTGAATAATATCATTTATCTCTGACATATAATGTGAAGAGAAAACACCACATCTCATACCTGAATTGCTAGCCAGTTACTTTTTTTTATATATTTGTTCAGGGCTCAAATATAACGTGAAAGTGGAGTATTAAAAAGCATTAGAAAAATATAATAATCATAAACTGATTCATATCCTTTACTATATATTAAGGTATAACTAGCATGCTAGCTCGTCCGATACGATATTGTACAGTATTATGATAACTACTACTGTTTAGCCTAGTCAGATTCTAGCCAATCAAAACACAGGACTGAGCAGAACACTGGACCTTTTACTTGCCTGATGGCCTAGCTAATGGATTTATGTTTCATCCCCCGCTGCCAGAGGTCATAAAGTACTCAAATGCCTCACTTAAGTCAAAGTGCAATGATCATCTAACAATAAAAGAATAAGAAAGTATAACAAAAGTGAGACACCATCATCATGAATTGCATGTTGTGTTTAGACTTCCACCAAGGAGCTCAGGCTAACTATTAACAATTGCTGATCACTAATCACTCAAACATTAGGTCACATGATGGTAATAGCTAGCTGTCATGGTATTAACTGGCTTGGAATTTACAAAATATACATAAGAACAGCTGGATGTTAGACACAACAGACATCTCTTTCCTCTATGTGTTTAATAATTATTTAATATTAGTTAATAAATCATTATTATTGTATTAATTGATGCATTACTATTGCATTATTATTGTATTATTATTGTAGTGATTATTAACTATTGAAGAACTACTATGGTAACACTTCATTATTTACTGCTTAATTAGTAAGTACCTAAGCATTAATTAAGGAACCGTATTGTACAGTGTTACCAAGTACACTATGCAGTAAGGAAGTGTGTGATTTTTTTATGATTGTATATATATATATATATGTATATATATATATATATATACACTGCCCTCCAAAAGTTTGGAAACGCCTGAACAAAATAGGGTTTTTGGGCAATATC
>CM074977.1:3806302-3830356 GCA_037576825.1 Pangasius krempfi | reverse complement strand
TCTCTCTCTCAATATTTTTCTTGCTCTGTGTTTATATATATATATATATATATATATATATATATATATATATATATATATATATAATTTTATATAATTCAATGACTTCTCGTCACTTACAAAAGTCATTATTTCAGTTGTATTGTCTGTTCTTTTCTGTTGTAACTCTATATCTACCTCCTTTCCACAAACATGGAAAGCATTAGAACTTTACCACTTTATTAATGAAAGTTTAATGCTACTCAAATATTCAGAAATGGCTCGCTGACGTAACCTTGTAGGCTGCATGTCATCGAATTTTTTTTTTTTTCCTCTTTTAACTTTTGGGTGAGGCCTTGTACCTTTTGAAATGAGGCAAAATTTGAAAAGTGAATCCTTGTCCCGGAATGAATGGCATGTTTTTTTTTCTTTTCTTAAGAAAAATCTCATGCATTCATGATTACAGACAAACACATTTAGAACAGTTAAGATAAGGTGTTTTTCTTTTGACAGCTTGGAAGATCGCAGAAAAATATCTGACGTTCAAGAACACTGCCTTCTGAGGAATCTGAATAATGTAAACTGTCGTAGATAATTACCTTCAACTGTCTCACAATAGTTTCATCTACCTGAGGCTTTTACCTGCAACACACACACACACACACATACACACACGCACTACTCAGGGAGTCGGCTTAATCTCGGTCAGACTTAACAAACACACCGAGGCTGTGCGTGCGAGGCAGCTGATAAAGATTTTTGATGTTTAAGATGTTTGCATTGGAGATTACATCTTTTTTTGAGGCGAGCGCTAAGATAAGCAACCTTTCTCGCAGACACCGGAGCAGGGACTCGACTTGAACTTTTGAACGAGAACATGCGTGGAATCCCAAACGAATTCCACTCATACCTTTTTATTCTTTTGACTTTTCATTTCGCCACAAACCACTTCACTCGGTGATACATTCCTGTCAGTATATTTCAGCACGCAAATAAGTATAGGCATTAGGATTTCTTTTCTTTTCTTTTTTTTTTTTTAACAATTTTCCAGGGTTATTATAAACCTGACATAATGATGCCTTTTACAATGGAAAAAGCCCTCAGGGTTGTTTTTGGCACCTTGTGTGTCAACTAAAAAAAAATAAAATAAAATAAAGGCCCAAAGTCTTTCCATATCCAGACTTGCAGTGTATTATTTTAGGCTTGTTAAAGTTCCACAGGTGTTCAGCGCAGAAAAGTGTGTAGAAGGCTAATTAATGTAAAGCATTTTATCCTTTGTACAGTGTAGTTGTCTTGCTTTGTATTTCTTAACCAACAAGTCCTCAAAATAGTGTTCTACCGAACCCTGGAGATGCCGAGATTTATTTATTTTTTGTGGTAACACTTTCTATGAAGGTCATATTTATAATGAACTACTGTATGAACACAGTCATATCATGCGTTATAATTATAATGCATTCATGAGACATTATGCACATTGTTATAATTATTTATTTTTAAAAATGCAATACACTATAGCTATCTGTATTATGCATTATGGATCGTTATGCATGTGATGTTGGAAATATCTTAATTGTGAGGTGAATGTCAGTACAGTGTCGTAATTACAACTCGGGCACAGATATTTTTCTATGACTTGCCAAATTTCAATGCCGTACAATTTTTCCCAACCAAAACCACTTGAACGCAATCACGTCATAATCGTGACCCTCTGAGCTCGTACGTGCAAACTTAGCATTATACCGCAGTGCAGTTGAGTTCTTGAATCTGCTTGGTCAAAATGTGTACAGCGGGGACAGGAGTCCTGGCTCTTTCTAATATGTAATTTCTATATGTATGTAAATATGTATTTCTGTAGTAACAGCTCATACACAGGGACTTGTATGGCAGATATTCCACTTAATCTGAAGTTAATAATAAACAGATTTATTTAACCAGAAAGGCATATCATTATTGATGTGGTGATTTATTTATTTTTTGTTAGGAGAGGTTTAAAGTAAAGTAAAGTTCATGGAACGTGACTCCAGTGTCAGCGTTTTGTAATGTCACACTGCTTTGTAAATTTCCTGTAAGTTTCAGGACAGAGGAGTTAACGCTTTGCAGTTTCTTGGTAACAGGACAAGTTGCGTTTTTTTTTTTGGAGAGATAAAAGGCAGGCAGACGTTCCATTACAGGAAATGTAAATATAAACAGATAAAAAGGGCAATATGTCATTCATCAATGAAGTGAAATTGTAATCATTGGTTAATTGCTGTAGTATATGCGGAATAACACGCTTCATACCGTGATGCTGTGTACAAAAGTAATCCACTTCAGGGTGGAGTTGATCCTGTTCTATAGCAGGCCATATCACATGCGCAACCATATGATATAGCATATAGGGTTAAGGGCTTTTCTCAGCTTGGTGGTGCTGGGGCTTGTACCCATGACCAGAGCCTTAACCACATCACTATAGCTTTACATCAAGGCCCCAGTGAGGATTGAACTCACGACCTCTGGTTTACAAGACCAGTGCTCTAACCACTGAGCTATGGAGCCTTATGCATGTATGATATAATCTGTTACAAACACTAATTACAATAAACTGTACCGTCTTTTCATAAATAATCATAACAATGTGAATCCTTAGGATTGCATCATTACATGTTATGGATATATTCATAGAGCATTAATGAGAAAATGTTAATTTTTTTGTGCACAAAGATACTACATCGAGGTTATGACTTACACATGATTCATTTTATTCATGCTCTCAAATCTTGTAAAATCACACCCCTGTTTTTGGGTGATTTGTGCTCTTCTCTTACAGAAAAGTCACATGATCCAAATATGTGAAATTTACAGATGCGTTTTTTTTTTTTTTTGCCCTTGTGCGGCCCTCAGGTCAAAGTCATTCGTTTTATCATTTTTAAAATATAGAATAAATCATTTTCCACCTTGGTGGCCTTGGATTATTTTCTATGAGGAACAAGCACAAGAAAAAAAAAAAAAATTGAACACACATCATACAACCCTCTACAAATATCACTTATAAGGTCCTCGGGTCAATATGACCTGAGCATAATAAATGATTGAAAAGAGTACTGGTGATGCTAAATATGAAATGAATTCATGAGTTCATGTCAAAGATGCAAGGTAAGGCATTTGTGACGCCTCATATCCAAAGAGAATAAGTCCTAAGGTCCTGAGCATGTGCAGTCATGGTGAGGACGACTCCTGTTACACCAAACACAGCCAACACTTCCAGTGCATAAAGCAAGTGTGTGACTGTGTTTTATTGGTGTGTATGTGTGTGTGCATCTGTGTGCATTTTAGGAGTATTAGGTGTCCAACAAAGACTCTTCACCATTGTAGGTTGCAGCTGGTGGCGAAAAGAGGGAGCGTTGCCAGGATTTCGTACCAACCAAGAGATTAAAACACCTTCTACACGTACCAAGTGCAGCAAGTACATTTGTAACACACACTGTGTAAGATTTTGTTCATCCTGTGCTGTGGAGATATGCACATTCGAATGGTTTGTTTTTATTCATGACTCTAGTTCTGGTCATTATTCATTATTCTAGTTCATCTACTATACACATGAATTCACACACACACACACACTGTTCTGTTTTATCGGATGTTATTTCAGAAGAATTTGATTCGTTTTTGGGTAAGCGTAAATGAAATTGAAAAAAAAAAACAATGCAAATTTGATTTTGTGTGTTTTCTGTCTGTTCTTTATAGCTGGCCTTTGTTTTGTCACAGCCAATACTACTTTGAATATAACTTAGAGTAACATATAAACACAATAGTTCTAAGTCGTCAGGAAAACCTTGTTTTGTTGACGTTTTGCAAGAAAAACATGATTTATGCACAAAAAACAGGTGACACTTTCATTGTTAGTAGAACTCTAGCAGTATATTTCAAATATTAAACAGGTTCGTCATGAATTGTTTGCAAGAGAGTTAGAAACCATATATACACTGGAATTTTTATTTCACATTATTCACAACATGATGTCACGTTTCCTTGAGTTCACTCGTGCAATTTCAGGGAATAACATGTTGAAATTCACCTTCGCATGTTTTTCACATGCGATTATATATTCGCATAGTCACGTGATATGTATGGAATTTTTTTTATAACATGCTCATGAATTTAGTAATACTGGGAGCAATGTGCATAACAACAATTGAAAGCAATTTCAAAATATATTTTGATTACTGTTAAAATGTTTATTTAGACAATTATTAGCTTTAGTTAGCACTCTTTAGCTTTAGACTCACTCTACAGTTATACAGCTAGTTAGTGTATATAGCTAATGTTACTTGCCATTAATTCACCAACCATAAATGACACTCACTGTTACAATAAAACAGTGTGAGATTAAATAAATATATTAGCACGCTACTGGTTTTTTTTTTGTCTGTTTTATTTGCCATTAAACTGGCAGGTTCTCTCAGCATGTCTCTGTAATGCATTCCAGTGGAAAACAGTATGCATCTATCCATAAGAGAGAATTATGACGTACACCTGAGCTCAAGTCCAGCCGCAGCAGATGACGGCTTGGTCAGTAGTCTAAATTGCGGCCACAGTTTTATTCATTAATTTTCTAAACTCGAAATAGCAACTTGAATATGAATTAAGTCAGTCGTTCGCATTTTTGTGTCGACGTTAAACTAAATCGTGCACACAGTTTATTAGCTAATGCACACAAAATATAAATAAGAAAAACTCCTGTCTGCTTTCAGGGCTCTTTAGAACAGTATCTTGAGGATTTGGTGGTTAAAATAATAACTACACAATTGAAGAAATGCTTTACGCTAATTAACCATCTACACACCTTTTGTGCTGAACACCTGTGGAACATTCACAAATCCTACAATAATAATGTGCAAGTCTGGATTTGGATTTGCGCACAGTTCAGTACGTCATGGCTCCAGACAGTTGTGTTTTTCCTGCCTCAGCTAATACAGCATATGCAAGGCTTAATAAAATAATTTGATGAGTTGAATCATGTACTAGAGCCAGGAAAATGTTAAACTATGCACCGCATGATTTCCCCAACAGACCTATGCACTCTCGAACTGCCAAGTTTCCCTCAATAATCTCTTTAACGCAACTCTGTTTTTCCTAATTACTGTGCCTCAAACATTTGTTTGACGGCGAATCTTTTGTGAAAGCGTTGACATTGGAAAATTTTAGCTCTAGAAAGTAGAGCTGTTACTATTTTTGATGCTGAGGTCTTCTCACCTTTGGGACTGGGAGAAGAATGCATTAATCCAGTCAATTAAAATAAAGATGCAGAAAAGATTCCTTAGACATAGTGAATGCCATGGAGTTCTCAGCATTGTGCTCTCAATACAGTTGATTGTGTCTTTGTCAGAGAAGGGTGTGTGTGGTTTTTCATGTAGGCATTGTGTTCATGAGAAAGATTATCAGATTAAATCCAGACAGACAACACACTGGTTGACTTATGAGGCTAAAACTATTTGACAGTATTCATAGAAATCACTTAGACACACCTGATGGCGTGCGTAACAATGAATGTAACATTAGGAATTTGTAAATAGTACGAACCTGACAGCTCATATTTAAAAGTTAAAAATGGTTACAATCGTTGGAGGGCATAAATAACATACTTAGCTACAATACTATTCTGATAACACTTATATTTACATTAAGCTTCCTTTAACTGACATTAGTTAACATGAGCGAACCAGGAATTTCAACATGAATAAATACATAACATTAACAAAGTAACTAACACTCATATTATTTGATTTAATTTATTATATAAGGTGTAACCAGTGATGGGGACACGGTGGCTTAGCGGTTAGCACCACAGCCCACCTCTGTGCTCACCGTATGTGCGCAGAGATGCATGTCCTCCCTGTTTTTCAGGGGTTTCCTCTGGGTACTCTGGTTTCCTCCCCTCCCCCAGTCCAAAGGAGCTTTGTCTTGGGCTGCATCACACCACCATGGCATCACAAGACCTGTGATTTTCCTTAACAAATGAATTATAGAAGATTGATTTTCAGGAAATCACACTGTAAAACTCTAGCAATCTTGTATTAAGAAGAAAGCATTTATTTGTCATGTATAAATTACAGTACAGTGTTGTTGTTTTTTTTCATTCATGTATCCCAGCTTGTTAGGAAGTTAATTGGGGTCAAAATGCAGGGTCAACCATGACACAGCACCCCTGGAGGAGATAGGTTTAAGGGCTTTTCTCAGCTTTGTAGTGCTGGAGCTTGGACTGGTGACTAGAGCCTTAACTTCTCTAAGGTTTTGCAGGAAGGCCCCAGTGAGGATTGAACTCACGACCCCTGGTTTACAAGACCAGTGCTCTAACCACTGAGCTATGGAGCCATAGGGAGCCCTGGAGCCCTGGAGCCTTATGCCTTGTGCCCCGCATTCCCTGGAATAAGCAGTACAGAAGATGGATGGATGGATGGATGGATGGATGTACCAAGCAGTAATGTATATAAGGCAGTCCTTATATAAAAAAAACAGTCTCATGCACATTATGAACTGGTGTGATGTAGCTGAGGTTGAGGAACTGTGTTTTTCCGTGTTCATGGGGGCATAGTGGTTTTGGCCTTTTTTGTTTTAGCCACGCCCAGTTTGGGTTTAAATTCAAATACAGATATAGATAAGGATATACAAACGGATACGCTAAAACTGAAGTTTGGGGTTTGTTAGTATTGCCTAATGCAGTAAATAATGTTATTTAATGAAACCTCAGTGTGTAGCGATACTTTTTCTCTTATTACTTACTTCCTATGTAACCCAGATCATTTGTTCTTTTATACTAGAATGCCTGCACATATGGCACAAGATTGGATTCTCTGGAAGCCTATAGTCAGCAACTGATGATGTATCTTGAATTCTTTATTTACTTTCAGTACATTTTAGCAATCATCTTTACCAAACTATTTACAGTATTTTCATTTGAATTCAATTTGTTTGTCTATTCTAAGTGGTATCTGGTGAACTAGCTGTCTATCACATTTGATGTATCACAAGCCAAAGTTATGAAATTAGTTTAGCATTAGGATATTGCTGGTATTTTAGCTTAGGCTGATGTGTACCATATGTATCTTGATAACAGAATAGGATGAGTAAGGCCTTGAGATAAGGGTTACATATGGAGCTCAGCAGCAGCATGTGTGCCAAGTTCCTGTGTTTGGCAAGTGAGGGAAAATTATCCTGATTCTGGAAAACAAGGTCTAAAACATGCTTCCATGACTCACCCTATCATGCTAAGGGCTGTACTTTAACTGCCTTTCATAAATTGTAAGTCGTCTAAAGTTCATACAAGGGTCACAGGGTCACATCAGATGCCTCAAAAGATTTAGAGACAAAATCAATTCAAATTTCTGTCTCCTATAGAGTAATTTCAATCATTCCTGGCTAGCTACAATATATAGTTTTAAGAGTGTTACAAAATTTACGTCTTACAAATGAGACACGGCATGAGACAAGACAGTGGTTTCCCAGCTGAAACGAAATCATTTTCAATATTTATGCCATGAAAGTAGGAATATATGCATAATCCTAATATCTGTTAGGATTTTCCAAATAAAACGTTCAAATCAGTTAAAAATAAAACTCCTCCAAGATAACTACAAGATTCTGAAAAAGTCATGACCTCAGTATTACAATGTTCTAGGTTGAATGAATGGGAAACAGAACCTTATAATACTAACATCATGTAGTGTTTGGTGTGTTTACCTTCAAAAGTATCCTCAGGAAAAAAAAAAGCTCATACAGTATCACTGAACCTAACCTAAAATGCCTTGGGAAGTTTGTTTAAACAGTCTCAGACCTAGCTGGTGTAATATACCTATTTGCTGATCTTTCTTGTTTGTTTATTGTCATATAAAGAGGGTGGAGTAGGTGATGGTGCAGGTGATGATTAGACTTCTGCAAAATTGCCACACTGAAACAATCTGATTGGTTCGAATTTATCTCCAACAATGCATTTTATTAGTTGAAACCTGTGCCAAGAAACTTATACTACATTGAAAATAATAAACTTGTATTTTTGCTCTTACAAAGGAAAGAACAGGAGGTTGCTAGCAATGAAAAATAACATATGAATATCACTGAACCATTTCAATGACCTCATTGTAGATACAGTATTATCGCAGTTGTAATATATTGGATGTCATCAGTTTTATGATGTCACTTTCCAGCTGTAGACGAGACTCTGGTGTCTGCAGGGACTGTCAAACAAGACCAGCAAACTGAATGCTGAATCATTGTGTTGGTTTTAATTGAGTCCAGGCTAAGCACTGAGCGCTATTTTGCAGTCTCTGGCAATTTAACTGAACTTGCCCAGAGAATGGGTTTGTGTGTCTTAATATTAGAACCTTCTGGTGTCCTGTTAATGGATTTTATTGCTTTTAAACCTTCATAAACAAAACTTCTCTGTTTGATACAGAGTTCTGGTCTAAACCAAAACCGTCGTCCAACTGGCTTCTAGAAATACTCTGATTTTGCACAGCCAGTATCTTTAGCAGCCGTTGCCTACATCTGCTCCAAGCTCCTTACTGACAGACCTTTACACGCTAACACTCCTCCTGTCCATTCCGTGCCAACCAGAGAAGAGGCTTTGAGAAGAGAGATGGGAATGATTGATCCCCATTCTGTGCTCTGAAACCGTCACTTATCGCTGCGGCTGACGCAACGCCGCCCCCATTCAGCCTGAGTGAGATCTGCTTGCTTTTCTTCCCTGTCATGCGACCAAAATCATGCCCTTAATCTGGCCCACCGCTGCAGCCCCGCTCGCGTGGCAGGATCCACACTACACCTCTCCTTCCCTCTCTCCCTCCCTCTCTCCCTCTTGTTTTTTTTTCTGTCTAAACTTGAAAGAAGAGCTAAACAAGCTACTCACGCATGAGTTTTGCACGAGATCTGGAGCCCTCTGGCTTGCCCTACTCCCTCCCTCCTCTTCTGCAGTGACTGCCTGTGCCCACATCACGTTGGCTAATGGAGAAGCATGCTATTCTGCTTTTCTTTTTTGCAGCATTACAAAAGAGAAAGCCTGGCTGTCTTCCATGATGAAAGAATAATTAACCACAGTAATGCAACAGCAAATGCAGTCCTGCGGGAAAACAAGACGGAGATTTAGCAGAGCCACTAAATCAAGATTGACGTCTTTAAACCATCCCCTTCTTATTGAAACAGGAAGCTCACCTCACGCAGATTGAGGAAACCAATCTGAAACTTTTTTTTAAAATATTTTTACAAATATCAATTGGTTAACAATGCCCAACACCTCTGGGCAATCACTTTCCTCAAACCACAGTGGCATGAAAGATCTGTTGAGCAAGCAGCAACAGGTAAGGATCCTGCAGTGACTATGAAAGTTTATTGGAACTGGAGAGCTGTAAATCTATGGCTGTCAGTGGATTGATTGTCTAATCATAGCTTTTCCCTTCAGAGTGGGTGCTAATCATTTACTGTCTGACTATTTTCAGGCCGGTTTTACAGGCCTTTCGTGATGGAGAACACTTGTTGCGTTAAAAAGAGTTCAGGGAATTGAGGACTAGTGGATTGACTAGAGCCAACTGTAATGTTAACTAACTGTTAAAAATCATAATTTGGCAGTCTTGTGCAGAATGAGACCCCAGTCCCAGCATTCTTTTTTTTATGAGCCACAGTTCAACTTATTGAGCATTTCCATCTAATTTATAATGTTTCAAATGTAGCAAAATAGCATGATCATGAGATTTACTAATTCCCAATGGACACTAAACTACATTCAAAATCTCAGAACTGCTGTACTGCTCACACTACACAACTTTAACCCTTTTGCGATCAGTTGTTCTGTGGATGTAGTGGTATGCACATTTCATGATCTGTCATCCAGAGAGATCCCAGATGAAGGCAGTCTGATCCCTAAATCCCACTTTCTCACGAAAATACGAGCTGTCTATCATGTAACTTCCTCAAGATGGAGCTTAGATATTGGCTGTGGTGGTTTTGCATAGACACAAGAAAAAAAGGAAAAGATAAATGTGGAAGATTGCTTGGGGAAATGCAGGCATCAATGATTGTCTGTTTTGTTTGTGTGTTTGTTTGTTTTTTAAACCCCCTAGTGAAGACTAGGCCAAGATTTCTCTGAGACATAAATGGAGGAAAGCTCTATCTACCCTCTTCCACATACATGAACTCACAGACACCCAGTAATGGTTACTGTTTCTTCGATTGAGGTAAAAAGAGTGTGCTATCCTTCCCATCCAGAGAGCATGATCAGTTGTGCTCTCTTGGACTCGGATGGCCATGGAGGTCTGTGGCATCATCGGGATTTGAATTTGCTAACACCAGTCAGGAGCCCAATTGTCTGTTCTGCAAAGAGAAATACTGGTGTAGTGCAAAGAAACAGTTATTTTGTACTGTGCACCACCAAGAATCTTGTCATGTTTGTTTGTAAAAGCACAATACAATCTGAGCATGTCAAAGTGATGCAGAACCAAATTTCCACCAACTGCCCTGAGGCAAAACAAGAGAGTTGTAGGAGGAAGAAAGGATTGGAGTAAGTATTAATACTCATGAGTGCTAAACATTCTTTTCATAAAGCAGTCAAAGTACAAATGTTAATGCATAATTTTGGCAGTGGTGTGGTCTAACATCAGCTGCAGAAGGATAGGGGCAAGGAGAATGAGCAGGTAATGAGGGATTGTCTGCCCTGTGCATTGTTAACAGTAGCCTACTTATGTGCCCACTTGCATCCTTATCACACACAGATCAGTCAGGGTGTTAGAGTGGTGTTGAAACCTGGGATTTGAGGACTCCCAAAGAGCAGGCATTTGGGTGGCCTGAGTGTGAGTGGGCCATTCAGCTGGTACCCCTCCTTCCAAGGGAAACCAAACTCATACCCCTTCTCTTCACAATACACTCCGACTCCTCCCTCTCTGCACAAGGTTGACCACCTGAGGCCACAAGAATTAAGTCAAGGCTCAAGCAGGTGTGATGGTAATGAAGGGAGCCTGGGCATTTCCAGGAATAGTGTAAATACTGAAAGAGATTATGCATTAAGCCAAATCACACCAGTGTAATCATACCCTGGCAGATGGTCTGGTCGAATCATTTAATCAGACCCCCAAATTATATAATTCATATGTTTACCCACTGGATGCGAGAAGGTGGTTAGATGTCTAGAACCCCCATTAACTGCAAATTGGTTACTCCATTTGAATTACCATATGGGTGGAATCCCCATGGTTTCTTGGCCATCAGTGCCAAACATTGAGAGAATGGACAAAGCAGAAACAAAATTCAGTGTTCTGGCCCTGAGAGCAAAATTTCAGATATTTGGTCACTTAATGCAGGAAAAGTTGCTTCAGAAAGGGTAATATAAGCTGTATAACTGGGGCACTTGGCTGCAATGGCCACAATCCTGCTGTCTCAGAGAGCGGAGAGCACAGGTTGTCTAGTTTACAGACCGAGTTTTATGATGTGTTGTTGCTTCTACCTGGTCATGCTAACCTTATAAAACACCACATTGAACCTCCTGTAGAATTTTGTGCACATTAGCCCCTGTCAGTTGCCCAAACACAAAAAAATGTAGCTAAGGACGTTCTGGTGCCCAATGAGGATGGGGCATTCTGGTTCTGTAGGAACTTTAGAAAAGCTGTTAGCTGATTCCAATATTACATAGTAAACCCTAGGATTTTTGGTGCTTTATATTACTGCTGGTTCTTTTATTCAGAGCTATCATTGTTTTTGAGGATGACAACCTATCGTTGATCCTGTCCGAAACTTGTGATTTGCATTTTATTAACATGAACATGTTAATGAGTTCTTTCGATCACAGCCAACTTCCATTGTAGCTTTCTTATCAAGACCACTCTATATGTGTTTATCCCAAGTGGGAGCACACACAACAGGAGCACACATCATACAGTGAGTAATGCGGAGTGTGCCAATGCTTTGTGGCCTCTCGGACTACCACAGCTGTCACAAGCTATTACGAATGAAGCTGTTGTTTTAGCAGTGTTGGAGCCTCTGAATTTGTACATGGCATGTAGGTTAACAGCATAATCAGGGGTTGAGATGATGTTTTTGTTTATTTACCCGAAACTCACCGATTTGGGCATGTTTGAAAACGTTTCATATGAGCCAAAATAGATGGGTATCTAACTTGTAAATAAGTACACCTTTACAAATATTTTGAACCTTAAAATGTGGTTTCTGATGTCACTGTTGGAACTTGCATCAGAGTTCAACCTATGCCCAAGGCATCTTACCTTCCTTAATTACAAAATTCATCCACAATCATGATTTGTACTGAACACTGTGAGAGTCAAATGAAATGAGCCAATCTTTTCACAATTTAATGCATTCTGTTCACTACAAGTACACGATGAAAAGGAAGGTAATGTAAGGCAAAATATATCAACTTCCTGGTTTTGTCAAACCATTTCACAGACCCATTGTGACTCTAATGTAGTAGGTCCAGCTGCATAAAATTCCTTGCTTACAAAGATCTGGATAAGTAACGAACATGACTGAATAGTGACAACAGTTAGCTTTTAATTCTTAACCATTATTGCTTTGTTCATGTCTATAAACAAAACAATTTGAAATAGTTATGTTTTGCTACGCACTGGTGCTTCACGTTACCAATTGTGAGTACAGGTGCAGGCTCTGAACAGACAAAACAGTGCATTTTTCCCCTTTTTTTTTCTTTTAAACATTCTGCTTTCATTATAAACCTTTTTTTCACATTTGACTATAGAGGGTATATGAAATAAAAATTAAGATCTAATTTTAAAAAATGATGTGAAAACACTTTTCTTTCTCAATAAGCTGGATGTAATTTAATGTGATGTGTAATATAATGTGTTTGGACACAAAAAGCCAAAGTGGAAGCTCTAGCTACAGAAGCTGTAGTGGTTCAAATAAAAAAATAAATAAAAATAGAGTCACTGAACTACAGCCAGGTTTTTTCATACATTGATCAAAATTCTTTTCTGAGTCTGCAGCTGGTCCATGGTCCACTATTTGATGATCTCTACTCTAAAGTGTAGTCAACTGGATTGGTCATCATATGATATATATTACTGAAGATGAAGATTTTGCTTTTGTGTCCACTGCAAATGTAATCTATGCTGTAAAAAAAAAAAATTAACCCAAAATCACAGTTCTGTTAGGTTCTATAAGCATTTCAATAACCATAAAATCCAATAAATAAACATAAAAAAGTATTCCCATAGGTTATTGGCACTGAATTCCAGAATTAGGTACTCTTTGTTTTCTGGTCCCCTCTCTTCTCTCTCAATCAGTTGTGGTGGAACAGAAGAACCACACAAATGAACAATTATCAGTAACTTTGTAGTAACTTGCTGCTGTATATAAGCTTAATTACTGATGCACTGGTTAATTTGTTGCACGGACCAGACAGAAATCTGATGAGTCCTCTGTTTGTTGTGGTAACATTCAGATGAACCAATCAAGAGAAGGCAGTAAATCCATAGACAGAGAGAGACACGCATAGAACACAATGTTTCTCGTCACCTCCAGATGAACTTGGCCCACTTTGCTACTCTAATTGACGTTCGTGATGCATTTTTTGGTTTCCACATGCACTGACAGATTGTTTACCGCAGGCCCTAGGTGAGAAGATGCACAGCCAAAATAGAAACTTCTCAAAGCCATCGGCACGCACCAACTTGTTCCAAACCAAAATTACCCCGACTATTTACAGCACCTGAATTTATTTTTCTGCAGAGTTGAAAGGTTCATTTAAGAGGAAGAAAAAAAAAGAAGGAGTCAAAGAAAGTCAAAGCTAGTTAGAGACATTTGCATGCAGATTGACTTATTTGAATGACAACAGAAAGTAATTGTCAGGTTTAAGCATTTTATCTGATTGTATCGTTCTGCCGTGACTACACGCTGGATAACTGCTCCTCACCATGATGAGGTCTTCTGTTGTTCTGCCTTATCCTTGTGGTCTGTAACCAAAGTCAGACCAGTTAACAGAGCACAGCTTACCTCAGACGTGAACGTTGAGCGTTGCTGGGTTTGTACTTGTTTGCATACAGTTGTTGGGATGGTATTGTTGTGACGCTTGATGGGTTGATGATAGCTTATTTCACTCTTGACTGTGTCCATGTCAGGTTTTATCAGGTTATGGCATGCTGCTTATTTGTAAATAATCGGCTAGATGAATCTGATGCAAAGCAGAGCACTGGTCGTCTGTTGGGACTTTGCAAGCATGATCACTGAACATTTAAATTTCATGACTTTTTAATTTATTTTTTGCTGACAGCTCTAATGTAGATTACTGGTATTCTGTTTGTGTTTTTGTCTTGTGCAGGATAAAAGGTGTGTCCCCATCTGGATCATTTCATCCTGATGTTTCCATTTTCGTGATTCAAGGTTTCCAGAAGAAAGTGAGAATCTCTGCTTTTCTATAAAATACCTACCTATACTTTGAATATTCTGAAGTGGGAACAAGAAAATAATAAAAAAAAAAACACCAGCAAAAACAAACTGACATGAAGAAACTGAAACCATGACCTGTATTTTTAATGCCTTTAATCGTTCTTTTCATGTTTTCTTAACACATGGAAAGAATTCCCACTGATCAAGTCTGTAAGTAGTATTTTGTGACAGTTTGCTCTCTAAAAGGCTGGACCAACGCTGGATCCTGAGGCTCAGGGTGGATGGAAGTGGGTATTAGTGTTAGGAACCATTTCGGCTGTTGAAGAAACTTCTGCTTGTGTTGTAAATGCCCATTAGCCTCACTAAGACTTTGGTTAGCTTTAACCTCAATGACATCAGATTATAATCTCTACTAACAGTCCTCAGTGGTAATGGGACTGCAGAGACATGATGGGAAACAAGTTAGTTTTGTCCCACATAGAAAGGACACAGAATGCCATTGTCAATCAGATGAGCCCTTCCCTACTGGTGGTGTTGAGATGACAAAGAAACTTTAGTGAAATTAAATGGCATGAACCCTCTAACCCTGTGTATGTGTGGGTGTTGGTATGCGTCTATCTTCACAATAATAGGAATAAGTGAGAAATGTGACCTGGTGAAAACATTTGGGATGGTCCCCGTAAAGAGAATGTGTACACAATTGCGAGAAAAAGTTGTAACCCTTTTGGATGACATGGACTTCTGCTTTAATCACTCAAAAATGCAGTCTTAATAATAGACAAACCCATTATGCCTATAGTAAGAAAGTACTTTTCATGTCTATATAGCACACTTTGATTAATGGGCCTCATTTATCAATCTTTTAGTAAAGCTGTGTGTAAATGTTTTTGTAGGCCAAACAATTTTCTGCCAGATTTACAAAACTTTCAGTAACACTGATTTTCTTCATACTTACTACATAATGACAGTAATCCATAAATTACCAAGAGTGTTTGTGGCACAGCTCATTTACGTTTCGTAATACCCATAAATCTCCATAAAAAGCAATGTTCAGAGAGCTGAAAATGACAAAATGACGAGTAACCAGTAAAAGATCATGCACTAAATCTTCCAGTAATGCAGCTCAGCCATTGCAGCATGAGTGCCATTACGTTTGCTGTATTTGAACAGATATTCATATGTGTCTTAAAATATGGATTGTCTTGGGTTTTTAAAAATCATTCATCTTGACAGCAGTATATAAAGGTGTATATAAAGGTGCAGTAACTGATTGCCAATTATATGATTTGAAGCTGATCAATCTGGGTTCAGATCAGTGTGTTTCCTTATACATAAATTTACAGAAACTCAGTAGGATATGAAAATTGTTTTTCCTTCTTCCTAACAGGATTTTCATGAATACCACAACTCTTCTGTAAATGCTCCTGCAAATGAATTACGAATAAATTTGTTCATATGCAGTTTGATAAACGTGTCCTATTGTCTTGCTGCGCCTGCCGAAGTCAGGTGAAGGACCACTATTCTGACATTCTCCGGTAAAAAAAAAAAATTCTTGGTAATATTTTGAATTCATTGTTCCCTCAATAACTGCAAGTTGTCCAGGCCCTTAGGCAGCAAAGCAGTTCTAATCCATGATGCTCCCACCACCACGCTTCAGAGAAGCAACACAATAACCCATAAACACAAGTGAATCACCAAGAGAATTAATTTAAATGAGGAAAATTCCACAATCCGTGAGCTGTTCATGCAAGAAATCCTAGAACTATCAATAAACTGAGACTTATAGGCAGAAGTGGTCTAAAATTCCTCTTTACTGTTGTGCAAGTACTTTTTTTCAACATGGATTAAGAAAGATTAATTCATCTTTTTAATAATCTTAAGAAAAGTTTTGTACTATTATGATTTTAAGCAGAATGCATTTGTCTGTTATTGTACTATTCATCCACGATCTGGATGAAGAGCAGACCACCTTTTATAATCATATAAATTCATAGAAATGGTTTCGTATTAGACTATGTAAAGACTTCTATGGTAGCAGCAAAGGAAATTTACAAGGACTTGTACAGTGGATGGTCCACATAATATAAGATAATAAACACAATACAATACACAATTACTTAAGAAAGAAAAACATTTCTTTAACATTCATGGAAGGATTATCTAGTGCCAGTGCCTTTTAACAGTCAGGGCGTTTTCAGACATGGGAAAAGCTTCAGGACATTTCATTAATCAGAAGTGTCAAAGAAAGAGAGGCTGGTCAGGGAATGACTGTTTATAGTTGCTATACTGTAAGTGAGAGCAGGAACTAGCTTGTTTTGGGTACGTTATAGGAAAATGATCAACTGCTTCGCATCAGGCCACATCACACCACGTTGTTGTTGATTATTTACCTACAACAGCACAACCTCAAGTGTTTAATTCCTTTAATATTTGCATATTCATGTGCTTTTAAATAAATACACAAAAACAACTCAACGTTCTCAGTGATTTCCTTAAAGTTTAAAGACTAAAATTAAGATTAGGGATAAGTGTGCCTTATTTAGCAATGATAATATACAGAAATACCCATCACTGGAAACATCCAAAAAAGTCCGAAATCCAAGTGTGTGTGTGTGTGTGTGTGTGTGTGTGTGTGTGAGTGTGTGTGTGTATATAAAAGATACCTGCATGTTTTGTGATCCTGTAGCAGATAATATTCAAAAACATCTACTGCATGGTATATTGTGGCGATACATTTACTGTTTAAGAGCAAAGCCCATATCATTCAAGACCAAGAGCTTCTCAGATCTGTATATAAACCCTCTTAAATCATTAATGCATCAGTTTTAGATAAAAATCCAGATCATGACAGCGAACTCTAACCCTTCACACACACACACACACACACACCAGAGCCCCATTTACGCATGCTAAACAAGTTCAAGCATGGGGCTAATGGCAACTTCTATTTTTGTACCCTACACTTGACAAGATGTCAATCAAAGAAAAGAAAAGGCAAGAAAAGTGTTAAATGAGAACAGGTATTTATAGAGTAGGGCTAAAAGAGAAAAGGGTGGTGTGTGTGTGTGTGTGGGGGGGGGGGGGGTGTTGAAAAGACAGCAGAGCCTATCCTGGATGCTTCTCCCTTTTCGTGCAGACTCGTCTGGGATCCCCTGCAGGTGGAGGTGGCTTAGATAATATCATACTTACTACTCACAGAACCTGTTTGGGTTAATTTAAAAAAAAAAAAAAAGAAAGAAAAAAGAAAGGGGGAGGGGGAATGCAGGCACAGCAACAAAGAGCTGCGTGCAAACAGCACAAGGAACTCCCTTCAGGTGAGCGCGTGGAAACACGGGCTTTGCACGAAACAGCCACATACGTAGAAACGGCTCAGTAACACACTTCTATGAGTGTCTGAGTGTGTGTGTGTGTGTGTGTGTGTGTGTGTGTGTTTCATATGAAAACAAGAGTCAGTCACAGGGCATGCTTTGTTTTGTAACGGCAATTGGATTTGTGGTGATTATTGCAATGACGAGCTTAAAACCATCCACTATTATATTTGCATTGTGGCGTATGCGTGTGTGTGTGTGTGTGTGTGTGTGTGCATGCGTGTGTGTGTCCTGATGATGTTGTTGTTTTTCTCAGACAGGTTCCAGCTCGTTTCTTCAGCTGCACCTCCTTCTCCGTCTTATTTATCAGCAGTATTCCTGTCAAAAAGTCATCCTTGCACTCTCAGGCAGCCCACCTCCACCTCCACCTCCACATCCACCTCCTCCTCCTCCTTTAGTTTCTTTAAGGGAAGACAGTTCACAAACGCGATTAGCTGCATACAACACAGAAGGCCCGAAAAACGATCAGGCATGCTAACTGTGCCTTGTCTAAAAAAAAAAACAAAAAAACAAAAAACAACCCATGTCTGGAAATGGAGGGAAATGCAAAGTGGGCATGAGGAGAGAGCGTCCGCTTCTATAAACAGAACTCCCAGGTGGTCCGGAGAGGACAGAGGTTTGATCAGCAGCAGCCCAATCCAAACTGACAAGCCAGTTTAATTATATTTATTTCCACGCCACGTGCTAAGGGCCCTGTTTTTCGTCTATAGCGTGCGTGTGTGTGTGATAGTGTGGATTTTGTGCATGCTTATGCCCTTTTGTGAGGATGTTCTTTCTCTGGTACAGTTTACATACTTCAGGTTTGCGTGTGTGTGTGTGTGTGTGTGTGTGTGTGTGTCACTCGGTGGTGCTTGGAGAACCTTCATCATAGCGCTAACACACACAGATATCTCCCAGACGCAGATTAAGCAGCAATTTCACTGTCATCGATGGAAGATTTACACTTTCTCTCCATCCCATGTTCCATCTTTGACTTCTCACAACAGTTTCCAGTTTTCTCAGAGGTTCCTTTGGACATTCCTCTTCCACAGCTTGGATCATGTAAATAGTTTTGCAATACACAGATTTCTTTCTTTGCATCAACAAAACACCTGTCCAAACACGTAACGACTCGGGTGTAACGTGGTGTTAACAACTTTCAAGCAAGAATCCGCTCCGCGATGTTAAGTATTTAGCACTCAATGAGCGATTAAGCCACATTGTTTACATGCTGTTCCACTGTTCTATGGGTCATTTTCAGTTTTAATTACTACTCATGTTATTTCAAGACACTCCCTTTTGTTTTGTTTATAAGGCACAAGCCCAACCGAGCATTGTGCATGATTCACCTCGCACTAAGGATTGCCTGGACACGTTACACTTCTAAAGAATTAACCCTCCTGTTTTTTGAGGAAGGGAGAGCTGCAGAAACAAGATTTAATTTATATTTATGTAACGTTCTGGCTGACTGCTGAGGTGTTGCTTAGTGATACGTGGAATTTTATAATATTATTCGGTTAAGACTGCATGGAAATACAGCCACGGAAATACCGCCGTGTAAATACAAGTATTCTACAAAAAAGTGACCTGTTGTTATTATTTAAAAAGATTTTTGTTTCTTTCTGATATAAATGTAAATAAGACTTAACAATACAGGATTACGCACATGGATTCAATATCAGATGTTAGTTGTTGAGAGATCACTATTAAAGCATTCTTTTAGGAGATGATATGTGTTACCGTGTGAATGCCATACATGGCAGTTCTAAAGTAAAAGGTGTGTGAACATGTGATGATGTGATATGAGGAAGTCTCATGCGATATGAGGAAGAAAGGTTCGGATGAAAAGGTAATATGCGTGAAATCCAAATGTCACTTTCCGTATTTCGTACAAATTCCTCAGATCTAGTTGCTCAAACAGTATCACCCAGGTAAAATTTTAAATATATTGGTTTAAAAAGTGAAAACTGTTCTTATACGTTGCCCCAGACCTGAGCCCTGTTGTTGGTGGTAGTATAAAATTAGTAAACATTCAAATTTACAGCTTTTTAAAATAATAACAATAAAGAATGTCTGTGCCAAGAAGGACCATTTGGCTCATTAACACTAGAGTTTATAATAAATATAGTCAATAGAATATATAATGAATACAAATATTAGTGTATCTTGCATGCTAATGATTTTTCCCTGATTGCAATTTTCCGTTTTAAAATGTAATAATTTTGTCTAATGTTCACATTGCGGACTTTTTCACCGTTTCGTAGATCAGGAGAGTGCTGATCAAAATGAAAAAAAAATGAAACAGCTTCAAATCTAGATCACCTTCTAATTATGATCACCATTAACATTATGTGTAAAGTGTTCAATCGGACACTTCATAGTAGGCCCGTTTAATCATTTTGGATTCAAAATCATCCTTTTTTTGTGTTATATTGCAAATTTGACGTTGTGTGATATTTTTTTTCAGGTTGAAAATTGCGCAACATAAGTGAATTATTTGATCGTAAATGGATATCGGTGGTCTTAGAATGCATAATAAGATGTGCTCACCATTGTGACCAAATATGGTCAATGACGAAGTCTTATCATTGTCAAAAATTTTGGATTCGAATCTCAGCGCAGCCACAACAATCATCTAAAATCCACCAACAGGAGGACAGCGTAGGATGACTCAAAACTCACGGGACAGCTACAGATACAGTCACGACGATAGTAATGTAAACGAAACATGCTAATGGACAAAAAAAAAAAATTGAAGCTGATTTCCAGGTGATTGATGACGTAAGCAGAAAGTAGTCATTTTCTTTTAACACAGGTCTATCGTTAGAGGATCTTCATTGTATAATGTGACATGGAGAATCCACGTTATCACACAAATGTCTCGTACAGAATTCGGGCAAGATTTTGTTGAGATCACCTACAGTGTGAGAAGAAATAAAATGAAAACAGACGTCATCTCATACTTTTTTTAAAAATAAACATGTAGCTACAGAGTGACTCCACGCTGTTTGTTTATCTCTTCATGATGGTCAGTGCTGTTTTTCATTTCTGTTTTTCATAACATTTGCAATGAAATGCAGCGTCCAATGTTTCACCTCTGGGATTTGTGCCGTAAATTACAAGGCGCAACGTTGTA
Source organism: Pangasius krempfi (assembly GCA_037576825.1). Classification (NCBI taxonomy): domain Eukaryota; kingdom Metazoa; phylum Chordata; class Actinopteri; order Siluriformes; family Pangasiidae; genus Pangasius; species Pangasius krempfi. The sequence continues at coordinate 3,809,512 of CM074977.1, read as the reverse complement.
TGCTGAGTCATCACTACATCGCCGTTACACAGTGACACACATCGAAGTTCTGCCCAGGCTAAATGCTAAATGCCACTTTTCATAGTCTGTATTTGTGGAGGTGATTTCCTCATAATGACACCTTGAGTTGTTTTGCTGCTGTGGCCAACTTCCAGTGGTTTTGAGCGCCGGCTGTGTGGATGAGTTTGGGTGTTGCGAAAAAGGTTGAATCTTTACTTTGAATGTTTCAGCTGGCCTTTTTTTTAAAGGGGTGGGGTGTGTGTGTCTATGTGTGTGGGTGTGTGTGTGTGTGGGGGGGGAGTGTTAAAAAATACACAAATGCACACAGTATAGTTGCAATTAAAATAAAACTGTTTGATGATACTTTATTTAAAAAAAAACAAAAAACTGAAAAATATAATAATAAATAAATTTAAAAAATAATAAATAAATAAATAAATAATATGTAAAATATATAAAAATAGACATTTAACATTTGAAAGACTGAGTATAAACTTTTAAAAACAAATCAGCTGATTCCAGTCATAAAAAAAGATATTTAAAAAAAGAAACACCAGGATATCACAATATCCACGATATCGCAGGAAATAATATTGTGACATAATTTTACGATATTGATATTATAACATCATATCACCCATCCCTACCTTTGCAAATGAAAGATCTAATCGAAATTAGAAATTTAAGCACAGATCTGTTCAGTTAGCTGTCCACCATGTACCAGCAATAAAAATAAATAATTATTACAGAAAAAAAAGCAAAGAGTAGCCCTGTTGTTATTCTGTGGCAGTGGCAACACGCAACAGAAATATTGCTCTGTTGTGGTGAAAATTTCTTTTATGCTATTGTTTGATATGACAGCAAAGTCAGGGTGTGTGTAAGTATTTTATGCGTCTGCATGTACAAATGCCTGTCAGTGTCTAAAGCAGTGATTCATATCGCCTGTTTTCCACATGACCTGTGTTGTGTTACAGTCACCTTTTGTCCAAGCCACCTATTACGTGGGTCTAAATATAGTCCCCGATTGTGTACACTGGTGTACCTGGGCTCTCCCTACAGGCATCGGCCACCTCTAATAAAGCAAACTGAAGAGAGTGAATGACGTCAGGATGGAGGAGTAGGAATGCTAACAAACAAGTGACAGATCTTAGCTTCTCCGCTGATCAGGGCGTTTTCCCCACTGACACACTAGAACAAGCTTTTAGTCCATTATATGACCCACAGTTAATTAAAGAAGCTGTCATGTGCCATTTCTTTTGTAACTATGCTACACAATAGCGTTGTATAGAGTATAGAGTACACAATAATCTCAGCATATAATAGCTATTTATAGCAAATACTCCATTATGACAATTTGTAATGGAAGTTTGTAGACCTCAGGATGTGGTAAGGTCGTGTCCAGGTGATACACAGCACCCCCGGTGGCTAGGAAGAGTGAAAGAGAAACAATCATTACTGTGTAAACGCACGTTTAATGGCTGGTTTACGCTTCACGCATGACTTCGTGTCCACGTGCAGAAGCAGCAGCAAGGTGAGTTGCATGGTTCATACACTCGCCAGCGTACTTTCTATACATCTGCAAGATTAAAACCAACATCCACTAGATGCCACATGTGAGCCAAAGCATCCCTGTCTGTCTCGGTTCCACGTCGAACTGTAAAATGTTTGGTGATTTCATGCACAATAAGCATACTAAAAACTTTACGCCGTCATTGTGATTGTTGTCATGAGCTGTATCTCAAATCAAAAACTCTGACCATACGTTCAAAAGTATTTATTCATCTAAAAAGAATCTATGCAAAACAGAGCTTTAGGTTAGGTTTGAAGGCTACTTGAGAGGTTTTTAAAATTCAAACACTACCTGTAATTAGTGGTAATACTCAGCGATGGTCTAGAATAGTGCATAAGTATCAAATTTGAGGCACAACGCAAGTTTGTTTAGTCAGTAGCAGACACTGTCTCACATGTTGTTATACTGCTTCCACTATACACATTGGTATTGCACTACGTTAATTAAAGAGGATGTGCACATGCAACGCCCCAAATGGCCACAGTATATATGCGGCAGTCATCTTGTGGAGGTGTACACATAGTTAAAAGCAAATACAGGACACAATCCAGCCTTAAATGTGCACACCAGCTAATACAGGCACTTGTATTCAACATACCGTGAATTTAAATTCATGCTTTCTGTTGGTTGTTGAAAGTCTAGCTGTGTCACATGCCCCTTGCAGACATTTATTGATATGAATCTAAACAATTTTTTTTTACTATTAAATAATCTCCTATTGAAACCATAGAAGTGTATATAAATATATATACAGTCATTTTGGAAACACCTCACAGTAATTTTTTTTTTTTTAAGCAAGACTGCACCCTACATGTACAGCAGGTGTGTGTGTGTGTGTGTGTGTGTGTGTGACATGTGCGTATGTATATACACACATACACACGTCACACACACACACACACACACACACACACACACCGGCTATACATGTGTGTATGTGTATACAGTATAACCTTTTTGAAACAGCATGTTTGACACCATGGAGAGAGAATGAAGAGAATGTCAGTCATGTTATCTCATGTTATCTCATTGTTGTGACTGGAGCTTCAATTGACATAAGAGTGCAAATACAAGTTCACTCCCTGACCCTTCTTCATAAAGACTCGCTAATCCAGTGCAGCTTACACGTCCTGAGCAGTCACTCCACTTTCACATCCACTAACACACAGCTGGCCTTGCTTCAGAACAATATAAACTACAATATAGAATATACAATGAAGCCTACATATACAATCTCACATCCTGTTCATCAGTGGTATTTCGTCCTGAAACACACCCTGTGGTTTTGTTCTGCACACCTGAAATAACTTGTGTTGTATTGCTGATGTTAATTACAGTAGCTTAATTATAGCATTAATTAACACAATATGTAAAGCATGTGAGTCAGAGCAGGAACAAAAAAAACATTAAATACAGCTCAGAGCAGACATGCACAGTTACACAGCATGTATACAATCTGCACACACACACACACACACACATACATATATATATATATATATATATATATATATATATATATATCTCCAAGTATTCGCATTTCGCGCTGGTGGATTATAACCTGGTTGTAAGAACTGCTTCAAAATGTCAAAAGAAGAAAAAGGAGCAAGAGACAAAAAAACAGAGATTGGCAATTTATT
>CM074977.1:3774328-3792119 GCA_037576825.1 Pangasius krempfi | reverse complement strand
GAACAGGGCAGTTAGAGGATCTACACCAAACAGGGCAGTTAGAGGATCTGCACCGAACAGGGCAGTTAGAGGATCTGCAGTGAACAGGGCAGTTAGAGGATCTGCACCAAACAGGGCAGTTAGAGGATCTACACCAAACAGGGCAGTTAGAGGATCTGCACCAAACAGGGCAGTTAGAGGATCTGCACCAAACAGGGCAGTTAGAGGATCTACACTGATCCTTTTTTTTCTGGTAAAGTAATTTGTTGTTTGTTTGCTTGTTTTTAAGATTGTCATAATGAATGTCAGTGCAGGTTTTGTTGAGGATTTATTGGGTTTTTTTGTTTGTTTTTTAACGATTGTCATATAGTGAATGACAACGAATGAGTTTTGTTGTAGGCTGTTGTTGTTGTTGCAGAGGGACCCTTTTAGCTGTTTTACTGAACTACACACTAAGCTACATCAGCAGTTGACTGTAGATAAAGTGTGTGTTTTGTCCAGCAGGGGGCAGCAATTAACTTAAATTCACAACTTTTTTTTTTTTTTTTCCTGAAGTACTTCAGACCCAGAGTGATCCGAACACATCACTGTCCAGTCAGGACATTTATATTAATCTTGACTAACCATACAACCACATAATACTGTCGGTCACTGCTCACAGGGCTAGACACAGGTTTTATCCTAACATGCTTGTGATTAATACAGTATAACAGGGAGTTGTGACATCATAACCCTCAAATCATAGCTGCAGGTGTCAAAGCAGCATTGATTCACCAGTACTATAACAACAACTGCATGTTGTGACTGTTTCTTTCTATTTATACAAACTGTGATCTTTGCAGACTCAATAGTTTTGGTGAATGTATATTAAAAACAATACTGCAGTCTTGGGGGTAAAAATAACTGCCTTGGATTCAATGTTAGGATTTGGTAGTGCACAGGAAAGTGGATTTTTAGGGAATTCTTTCACTTCATATTTGTCTCTGAGGCTTAATATATGGTTGAAATTGCTTAACATTTTTACAAATGACACCCAATGCACTTTTTTAACCATGTTAGTTAACATCTGTGAGTTTAAAGACAAAACAATGGTATAAAATTGCAACAATTACATCTAAAACCGTTTCTCATTAAATTTTTTATCATCCTCCATTTTGTTTTTCCTCACCCCAAGTTGATTTTCTTGAACTCTCATTTTTAAACGTAAGTGAAAGTGCCCTAGGATGGCAAAAAGAAATCCGTCGACAGTGCTTCTCACACAGGTTAATGTGTAAAACGTACAATAGCAGCTGAGAAAAGAGCGCCAACTGTAAATAAACGAGCACTGGCTAGCGTCAGCCGCTAGCCTACCGTGTGTTTCACTGCTGTGTGCACAGTCAGAGATGTGAAGTGACTCGAAAAAAAATCTCGACCTGTCTTCCAGGGTAGGACTGGTAGCACTTCTCCTTCTCCTAGCGTGACGCTAACCCAACGAAAGTGACCATCCTTGCAGGAGCTTCCCGTCCACGCTTCTCCCTCACGCTATTTTTACCTCCCAAAAATAAGAAGCAGGACCGTCAGTGGTGCACCTTTATAGGAAACAAAACCGGCTGGAAATAAAAATCCACTAACGAACGCAGTGTTAGCATCAGAGCTCGAAGATAACTCGAACCTGATGGCCTGCTTTTACAGAAGACTCACTTTTTGATTTAAAAAAAAAATGCTGTAAAAACCACTGTTCTACTAATAATACTTAAAGAAGTATTTGAGATCAGATTTTTGTAAACAAGGAAGAATTATTTTTTAAAAAAAGGCTATTCTGTGCTCTCGTCTGTGAGACTGATCACTGCTTGGCCTTGAACCATTTCAGTATATAAAACAAATAATGTATTTTTTCACCCGTATTTGGATTATAAAATCGGGCAAAAAATAAAATAAAATAAAATAAAATAAAATAAAATAAAAACAAAATAAATAAATAAAATAAAATAAAATAAAATAAAATAAAATAAAATAAAAAGGCTGTTACTTCATTCTGTACTCTTGCCCAGAAAACAGTATTTAATTTCAGAAAAACTAATAATTTCCACATACAAATGAAATATATTTTTATAGTGCCGTTCTTAGCGCTCCACTGAGCCCAAATCTGAAAGGATCCGAAAGGGTTACTGAAACAGCTTAATGTGAAATTAACATCCAAAGTCACTAAAACTGCTAATAGGATGCTGACTATAACAAATAATCATAAAGGTGAAAAATAATGAGTGAAAAATATAGAAATATTGGTACTGAACTATACTATACCACAGCAGTGTTGAAGTCTGGATTCTGATTGGTCAGAAGGTGTTGATGAATTTTCTTTAACAGCAGCTCTGACAGTAGTGCAGCTGCAAATCCCAAGTTTATATTAATGCACTCGTTCTAATACGTTATTATTTCTATAGTAACAGCTCATTCCCAAGGACTTGGCAGATGCTCCATATAAAACATAAATGTTCATAATTGTTCATATGGTAAGTTTTCTGTAAGGACATGTTTATTTAACATGGAAGGAGTCTCCAGTGTCAGCAGTTGCAGTTTCTCTGTAACATGATAGGGAGGAGAAAAAAAATAGAGACCACAACATTATATGTAACTATAAATGGAAAAAAAAGTATGACGTGTCACTCTTTACTAAAAAAGAAAAAAAAATGAATTGTCTGCAAATTGCTGCTGTATTAGAGACATTAAACACTTCGGGGGACGTGTTTAGGAAAAGAATCAACTTTGAGGTGGTGACAGTAACTCTGCTTCATCACATCATGCCATTGTTGATTCATTTTGTATAACAGCACACCCTTAAGTGATTTATCCCTTAATATGTAAATATATGTAAACTTTGGCTATGTGTGTTATTGTTTATGAGAAATTTTGCAGCTTTTTCTTGTTTTTTTTTTTTCTTCCTCAGATTCCAGCAGAGATTTTAATATTTATGTTGAAATACTACATTTAATGAAACAGATGGGTTAAGAAAATGTAAAATAGCATTTTATATATAATGCTGTTTAAGGGTTTGGGTAAGAAAGGGTTAAATTACTCAGCTAACGGCTTGTTGTGTTAAACTGACCGTATGAAAGTCATCCTGTCCATACACTGTGTCATTACTGTATTATAAATTTTACTGTGCTCACTAAACACACACACACACACACACACACACACACATATACGTCCAGTGCATCACATGCACACAGCTTCTTCCCCTCTCTCTGCTTGCTGTCTTAGGTGGGGGGGATTTTTTCTCATTTCCCAGATTCGCTGTGCAACCGTGTATGTGTATGTGTGTGTGTGTGTGTGTGTGTGTGTGTGTGTGTGTGTTTGCGTGTATGTGTGTTATTTCAGCCCAGTGTGTGCGGGTGTGCAAGGACTTTGTGACACACACCGGTTTACTGTACATGTTTGATTTAAAGGAACTCTGATCACGTTTCTGCGTATATCTCATGAATGTCATGTTTCATGTTTCAGTCAGAGAGAGATTTTAGAGAAAATAAAAGACGACAAGATAATGAAAAGGTGTAAAAGAATATCTCAGGAGGTTATATGTGTCATAACGATGCGATTTTCTAAAATGATGTGTATCTAAGAGCTGTGTGTAGTATGTATGAATTTCATGTTGTAGGGTTTAGATAAAGAACAGGGTTTAATGCTTCATAACTATTTTGTGTAAGCTTTCCGTCAACCTTTTCATCAAGCTCCATCCCAAATAAGATGAATCAGTTTGATGTCTAAAAGCAACTTGATCCCTTTAAAGAACTAACTATAACTATTTTCTTTCCAAGAGAGCCAAAGATGTGTCACCTCATAGATCTGTCACTCACATTACAGGAAACACCTAATACACATACATTTATTATATAACATCATCCCACTCTTAGGTTTATGTTTATAGGAAAAAAAATATGTAGGTAGAAATAAAGTTTCAAATCTGTCAGTGCAAAATTAGCAATCTAGATTACAATTATAACACTTAAACCAAAGAATAACATATTATTGAATGTGTTACTAACTCATACATCAAAGAATTATATGTTTACCCCAGAAGTTAACATAATCACTTAGTCTGAGACTGATACGTTGACTTCATTTCTTGTCTTTCACTCGGTCTTTTGAACATTGTAAAACTTTGTGCTCTGTCGTTTAGAATGTGCAAGCGCTCCTTCTCTGTTTTGATGATGATGTTACGGTACAGGGGCATGACGGACATTTTGAGAGCCAGTATATAGTTACAAACTGAAATGATTAGACGTTCATACTTAACCACCAAGGTTTCAGATGATTTTTTTTTTTCATTTAACTGGCACACAACATTTGTTATAAGATATATTTATGATTTCTTGACATAGAGGCATCAAAGTATGTTATAGGGGGGAAAAAAACACCTGATTTTTTGCCTTTTTTTGTTTCAGCCACAATGAAACAAAAAAAGTTTCGATGGGTTTTTTTTTGTTTGTTTGTTTTTACAGACCGTCTCACTTTTTTAAACTGGTAGGCATTTGCATTTAGACATTTGGCAGCTGTTTTCATCCAGAATTGCAAACATTTAAAGGTTAAATGATACCAGAATGATACTTGGAGAAGCTGCAAGGATTCATAACCTGAAATACTAGAGACCTAGAGACTAATGCTAGTATGTAGAAGTACTCTAGTAAAGATAGATAGATAGATAGATAGATAGATAGATAGATAGATAGATAAAACGCCATAAGTGGCAATGCAGAGCAGTAGAAAGAAGTGTTATCTTAGATACTGTTTGAAGAGGAAGGTCTTTATACCTGTGGAAGTTCTTTGTTTTGTTTTGTTTATTGATGATAGCTCTTAGCAATAAGAAAGTTATTTTTTCCTTCGATAACTCACAAATTCTTGACGTATTGACGAGATCCGAAACTATACAACCATCCCGCCTGTTGTTGAACTTTATCATCAGTATTTTGACCCACACAGACTTCAGCCTCCCACAGCGGTTGTAGTTAATATACCAAATCGTCTGTGAGTAAACTGGGAGAAATGAAAAATAAGAACAGGATGTGAATTGCAACGCAGAGTTCCATTAAGGTCATGACCTTTTAAAAACAATATGGAGATGAAGAACTTGGGGTTCTTTCCCTGTGACTCATTAAAAATTGATGGTATGCCAAATACTGTATGTTCGATTCAGAACTCTCAATAATAGATAGGTATATTGTATTGGCGTGCTTCCTGCTTCCCTTCTGGTTGCTTTTTGTCTAAAACGAACAAGTTCCCCTGAACGTTTAGAAGAAAAAAATCAGAACAGATGAATTGCTGTAGATATTTTTTTGCTATTTCTTGTCATGGAGAGTTCCAGATAGTCGTATTTTGTGTCAAATTCATGTCCCTAAAATTTCTTTTGTGTCAATAGAAAATAACAAACCTGCATTAGGCCCTTACCTGCTAGTGCTATATACTGAACTACAAATGTTTTCGAAAGGGTGCTTTTCTGCAAATCTGCACTGATTTCCTGTCTCTAATGAGTGAAATCTTTATATTATTTTCCAAAATCCCTGAGTACAAACAAACGCTAAATGATATCGATCTCTAGCCGCAAAAAAAAAAAGTAAACATTTATATTCACTTTCAAAATTTTGGATTGATATTCGCTCTTTTTTAAAAATATATTGATCTGAACATACATAGCAACATTTTAGCTTGTTGAACTTCCCCCATATGAGAAAGCTAGGATATGAAACTAGGCTAAGATTGCTTGGTTTCACTCACTCCCACACACACACACACACATTTCTCTTACTATCCTTGTAAGGACCTTCCACTGACAATTATTATACCTAAACCTAACTCCATCCTTAACCTGAGTTTTTGAATAAAAGTTACAGGGTTCGTTTTTAAAAAATAAAATAAAATCCTCATGGGGATCAGGCAAATGTCCCCAAAACGATACACAAACAAAACAAAAAAATTCACTATATCAACAAACACACACGTTTTAATAATCCAGTTAGGTGATGCATCCACCGTACACACAAGTACAGTGTTGATATGTGCGTACGTTGTTACTATAAAAAACAAGCGCATTAATATAAACCTGTGATTTGCAGCTGCACTATTGTCAGAGCTGCTGTTATTTTTTTTTTAAAAAAGGAGAGAAATTTCTATTACATTTTAATTACACTCAGATAGCGTGTAAAGCCTATAAATCTATATGTACATATAGCAACAATTACTACAGCAATTACTGTACATAAAAACTTCACAAACACTCACATCTCATCTTCTGTCTCATTTTTAACAGAAAGTGTTACACAGATTATCGCATAACGAATTCATGTTATTATTTAACATGAAAGCAAGCTGAAGGCAAACAATGCAATCAACGCACGGCCCTGAAAGTATAAACTACTGAAAGAACTGGTCCAATTTTAACACCGACATGGTTTCACGCTGGCAGTTTACTAACACTCTGCTCCACTCATTTTGGATATGAATATGTTATTTGGCATGAACAGATCATGCATTCTAAGGCAACAGAAATATAGATACAAATAGAAGCAGCACTATTTTTTAAAGAAAGCATGTCAGAAAGGTTCACAGGTTCTGACCCTAGGAGTGGGCCAGGGCTGATTGGCGCAACAACAAAAGTAGCGTGAACAGGAGATTATTAATTTTATGTCGGTACGAGCAAGCAGTCAGATATGGGACTACGACAGACCAAGTTCATTCGTTCATTCAGCCTTAGTAACTGCCTGGTCAGGGTCATAGTGGTATAAATCAGGCTACTAGTTTGTTCATATTTTGGGGAATAAATCCAGCTAAATATCACAGACAGGTACAAACAATAATAATAAATGACTTTGTGAGTGTGGGATTTAAAAAAAATAGCCCCACCCACATCTCTGAGTGATGTAGCTGTGGCTAACTGTCAGATATAAGTAATATAGTAGATATGCTATAGATATAGTTGATATAATTAATATTACCACATTGTGATCTCTTGTTTAAATTTACACAACATTTCAGTGAAGGAACAATGTTCTATTATTTCAATTGTTAATAGCACAAATTAACGTTATTAATTAAACTGAAAAGGGGACAAGGCAGGCTTCCAATCATCCATCTAGAACCCTCACCTCAGGACATCCCTGCTCCAGCCTCCAATGATCTCATGATTAATTCTTGCAATTTAATGCACGTGAATATGTAGCAAATTGTACAAATGCCAACCCTACCATAAACCTTCATGACGTTTCACACGTCTTACGTCATGCAAACTGTTAACAATTGCAAAATGTGGCATCACAAATTGACTAAAAACTTCCCAAACATTCTACAATTAACAATTTATATAAATCAGATATATCAGATATCAGAGAAAGAGAGAAGGAGTTCTGCTCCCCTGTCCATAATCTGTGTGAAATATTTGCACCCTCATACAGTACAATTTCTCACAAAGTCCTCACCTCACATCACCTCATACCTTTAGACAAATCGATTTCAGTTATTTATAATTTAAGTGTTTGGTGCGTGGTTCTATTTCACTTTCATGATGACTCATTTTCAGCCTCAGTTCTCAGCAATAAGGCTATTCATGTACATAACACCTTTAATCTGAAAGTTTCTGCACATTATTATCGCATTCTTGACTTATATTGTGGTGAGGTAAAGCTAAAAAAAAAATGGTCCTGAGCTCAGGTTTACTACCTACATGTTCTCCCTGTGTCCATGTGGGTTTAATCTGGTTGCTCTGGTTTCCTCCTACTGTACAAAAACATGCCAGTAGGTGCCAAAACACTGGCTAAACATAAATTGTGCCTCGGTGTGAATGAGTGTGTGACTTGAGATGATCCGGGATGAATTCTCCTGGCTTGTGCTCAGTATTCCTGAGATAGACTCCTGATCTCTGGACCACAACCCTGACCAGGATAAAGCACTCATTCATTCATGATGAATGAATGAATGAATGAATGAACAAACTATAGAAGATTTTTTTTTAAAACAATAACTATCACAATCAGTCTTTGACCGTTTTAATTGCATATTTATCTCTATTTACAGGCCTCCTCTAGTTAAAACTGTGTCATTCAGCGGTTTAGACTGCGGTATCTTATTCTGATTCCTCAGTTTTGCTTTGATTCATTAACTGATACATCAACTCAAACTTCTTCCCTAACTGTCCTTAAGACGTTCTTTCTTGCCCTCGCCATTATGGTGTAAATATCCTGTTTACATCCTCTCATGTCACCTCTTGTGGTTAAAAACTGGAAAATGATCGAATCATGTCAGCGTACGAACGCTGGAGTGGAAATCGATCTTCCTGTTCGTGCCCACGCATTCTTCAGTAATATTATATCATTTGTTTACATCAGGACAGACAAGACAGCACTTTCTCTCCATGTCTGCGGGGGAGTTGAAAAACATGGCCAACCCGACGGTGTGCTTGTGTCGACGTGTGAAAGAGAGAGAGAGAGAGAGAGAGAGAGAGAGAGAGACGGCTCACGGAAAGAACTCTTCCTGCTGGGGAAAGCACCATCCTGGGCTGTGGGTGTTCTGCTCTTCCCGCTCACACTCGCCTCGCTGCTACCACGAATACAATTTCTCCACCATTTATAGATAAACATCTGTTTATCAATTGCTTGTAACCGCTTTTCATGGAAGCACTTTGATACCACCTCGATAAAGAGAGTGCATGAGAAACGCCGCCGCTTGGTGTGTTTGAGAGAAATTATGAATGAGAAACGTGGTATGAGGTGTCAGGCTGTGGTCGAGGCCGGGGGAGGTTTAAGGTGCTGCGTGGGGAAAGAACCTCCCGATTAAGGTTCTTTGAAATATAAAAATAGACTTATCATAAATTCAGGTCTGCAGTCACAACAAAATAGTTTCTGTATAGGAACACCGAGAGAATTTCTCATCTCCTGAGCATGAAATAACGAGCAATTTAAAAACATTTGATAGTAAATAAAGTTGTAAAGTATGTACAAGTATCCATGCCAATTACGTTAACCCTAGATGACTGGCTGTGTTCATGGATAAATATCCTCATAAGTGATGTCTGGATCATATAATCATGGCCTTTTAGATCCTGAGCTGTGTATTTAGATGCTAATTCAAATCCATGTGCACTGAATGCAATGTAACCAACACAACATCAATCTTTAATCACTATTACATACGCGAGCACATGAATAATCTCAGTGTCATGAAGTTTCTGCTGCATGGATTGTTCCTTCATTTGTCTACTATTTTAATTCCTAGCTACATTGTCTTAATATAGCTTTGTTTTCTCAAATGTTACGTGAGGGTCTTGAGTTATGTAGCTATCAGTTTAGCATGGATAGCTCTCTATATCTAGCATAATTAGGAGGCTAATTATCCATGACTAGCTTTATCCATGGATAAATAGCTTCCTAATTATGCTTGATATAGAGAGCTATCCATGCTAATTATGGATAACTATCTATTACGGTAATGCTAGATGACTAGCTATATTCATGGATAAATATCCTCCTAATTATGCTAAGTATGTTCAGCTATCCATGCTAGTTATGATAACTCTGGATGACTAGCTGTATTCATGGATAAATATTGTCCTAATTATGGTAGGTATGGATAACTATCCGTGCCAATTATGGTTCCTTTAGATGACTAGCTGTATTCATGGACGAATATTGTCCTTATTATGCTAAGTGTGGATAACTATCCATGCTAATTATGCTAACTCTAGATGACTAGATGTATTCATGGATAAATATCCTCTTGATTATGCTAAGTATCCACACAAATTACGTGTGAAATGAAAAATCCACCCACATTTTTCATATCAACATTTATAATCAATATGAGATTTTCAATTGTCCAAAAGATTTATTTTATAATGAAATTCAACCTTTTGACTTTTTTTTAGCTTGAACCTTTTCCCACCATATTAGTCTATTTTCACTTTGGTTAATGGTTTCCTAGCCAAAATGCTGTTGGACTACTTTCTGATAGTGGTGCAGTGGGATATAGCCCTCGCTTCATCTCTACCTACGGAGAGATGCGGCAGCGCTTTAGTCCTTTAGTCTGTCTGGCTCTCTCACCTCCTCATCCGTACACTCTGCTCAAACAGATCAGCTCGCAGACCACTAACTAGCTGAGTTGTTTCATATAGCAGAATTGCATTCTGGGACTTTGAGTTTTGCTGTCTCCACTCCTTCTACACTGAATTCCTCATTAATATAGCAACCCTGGAAAATGGGGAGTAAGAACAGAAGATCATGCTAATTTCTTTTTAGGAGCTAACAGCGAAACCTGTTTGTTATTGTTTATTTTTGAGATTTTTTTCCTCCTGTTGTAATTGTGCTAGCAACAATAATGTTCCTGCTAACTTCTCACAGGAATACTGAAACTACTGAAACAAAATAGCACCACAATCACTAAACACATCACAAATATATCAGTTTGTTTCATGTCAGGGTGGAGCTTTCCCTTATTGTTTAGCCATGTACAGTATGTGTATCTATATCAATGACTTTCCTATGCTAAGTATAGTGTTGTCACTCTACAGCTCTGCAGACATTACTGATGAGCGCTCTTACAGTAAATGTGTGTGTTACAAAGAGTATTAGTCAGCGGGTGAGTTCAGCTAACCCGGTTACCTGACATGTGGGTGGGGGAGCTACAAATGTTCTCGTGCTTTTAAAATGTCATTAAGGTCTACACACACACACCAGCAGAAACACACAAAGCACTCCATCGTTCTCATATTCATTCACACACACTTACACTTAGTGATGAGTCAAATATATTACTTTTAAAGTAAAACCAAGAAAGCATTTTTTTTTTTTCAAAAAAAAAAAAGAAAAAGAATAACATTAGTCAGATGTTTGGGAAAGAAGGGTTAATGGTGTTTAAACTAAAGAAAGAAGTATAGATAGTATCTCTCTTACACACACACACACAGGTTTGTTTTTGTTCTGTGTGTGTGTGTGTGTGTGGCCATAGTGAAAGTGCAGTGGTTTGGTGAGGATAAAGGAGGTGTTGGTCAGAGAACAATGCAAACAAGGATTTACAAAAAAAAAAAAAAAGGCACTCAGCTTCTCTGGGAAATTGAAAATGAAAAAGTAGAAAACAAATCATGTCTTATTTGATAAGCTAATAAATAAATAAATAAAAAAAACAATAAAAGTGTTTGTTAAATTGTTTGTTGTATACGTAGACGTTTATGCAGATGCACTGTGATCCATCACTCGGATAAAAAATTAATCAGGTAAACAGATTAAAAGAAAAACGTGTGTAATCGCTGATATGGTGAAGTTTTCTTTATCATTTATCATTTAGGGAGGGAGTCTCTAAAGCTGCAATTTTTTTAGTCTTATTAACAGCAAGATACAGAGGCTGATGAGGGAGGGACTGTTTACTGCTGCTATAACGTAAGTGAGGAGAGGAACTAACTTGTTTCGTAGATGTTCCACAACATTAAATGTAACTACAAACAGATAAAAAATACAATATATCATTGTCTAATGAAATGAAACGAATAACAAAAATGTTATTTTTAGTGTTGGCAAATTACTGTGGTATAAGAGGATTAGAGCACTTTGGGACATGATGTACTAGGGAAATAATCACCTTTGGTGTGTTCAGTTAGTGCACTATACTCCTGGGCAGAAAAAAATGAGTCAAGCCCAAAATGGCAAAATATTAAGCTTTTAAGTCTTAACAACAAATTGTTGGTTAAGAAATTAGCCAGATTTAGTGTGGCAGATAAACAAATAATGAATAATCTTTTAGAAAACTATATAAGTGAATTTGTTCTGTTTCTGGCTTTTCCTCAAACGGTTCACTTCAGTAAAAATAATGGCGTAAACGGTGACACAGGAGCTCTCAGGGGTGTATTTGTTTCATTCTTGCTCATTTTCTGACCAATGATTTGATGTTACGACCATTAAAAGCTTAATATTTTTGCCATTTTGGGCTTGGCCCATTTTTTTTTTTTGCCCAGGAGTGTACATCTTTGCTCCTAATCTGGATAAATGTGTTGATTCAGGTATGTCATAGAAGGAGCAACGTTAAAATGTGCCGAGTGCCGTGTTTACAGGTCTGAGATTGAGAACCGTTACTCTAAGGTTTACCTTTCGAGGCCTTTTCTCCCATATACAGTATAAAGTAATGAAACTCAGAAATGCTTTCCCTTCCCTAAATCCTTCTAAATAACTTGCTGAGAGACTGTCTAGGGCTTAACCGGCTGCAAGAAAGTCAGCGAATGCAAATGACAAATGAAAACGATTTAGAATAGTGGTTTTGCAACCTTAAATCTTTTTTGCTTTGTTTTGTTTTCAACTGCACCTGCAACCTTCAAATCAGGTTGTAACCACTTTTAGTAATTTTGCTCTAAAAGCAATATTCAGTTCCAATAAGGTTAATTTTTAAATAGTGGAGTAAACCTCAGGCTTCCATACGATACGATTTCACTCACCTTGCCAGGCTTTTTTTTTTTTTTTTTTACACACCAGTTGTCTGGGCTTTTTTCAAAATAATCAACTTATAATCAATTCTTATTGATAATAATTGATTTATGATTGTTTTCAACCTCGATTTCAATCATTGCCTTTTAAACTGCTGTCATATATAGTTAATTACACTACAAACAAGCTCTAGATCGTCATAAACTCCTTGGGTCCAGTAGTTGTGTTGTACTGTAGTGAAAATGCAAATTTAAATACATAAATAAAATTAAGAACATTGGGATATGACTCCTGTAGATGGTATTATATCAAAGCAAAACAGTTGGCTATACCATGCTATATCATGTCCTTGACATTAATGAGGCTAAATCATACACAATTGTCTTGAAATTTTGGACTCTTGCATTTTCGGTGAATTGAAAGCATAACACTAATATATGTGAAGGTGCAGTTTGCCAGAAGTATCATATTTTGAGAATGGAAAAATATCATCATAATTGCTCATCAGAGAAATCAAAACTAACTGTTTATTTATAGCTCATTCAGGGTTAGAGCTCTGTTATTCATCCAGTAGAGTTTCTATAGAAATCGAAAGCCCAAAAATAGAAAGTAAAATCCACCAATAACATCAAGAGCACTGTATATAATGGCATATACAGTATACTGTATGGAGATCTAGAGTGTATTTTTATTACAGTCTAATCACTGTTATTACCACACACCAAACAAAATAATACAGAACTTCTGCTCACTCTCAGATCCTCATGTGACTCTAAATGAATGCTCGGTAACACTTTATTTTAAGGAACACATACAAGGGGTTAATAAAGGTCTTGTTTGTTTAATAAAGCACATTTATTACAGGTTCAGTAATAAATACAGGTATTAGTATGTATGTATTAAACCTGTATTAACCATTATTAGTTATAATGATGTGCAATAAACACTTTTTTTTTTTTTCAAATTATTCACATCTAATAAATCTAATAAATTAATTCTCCATTTTCAAACTTTAGGTTCTGGGGAACGTCAAGGGGCTGCAGAATTTGTACCCATTTGAACCAGATCTCCAGATATGAAGTAACACAGATCTTTATAAGTGACTACTGTGTAGTGAATAAACCTTTATTAAACAATTAAAACAATACCTTAATTAACCCTTTATATAAGTTCCTAAAAATAAATTGTTTTTGTTTAAAGGTAAACACTGCTCAAAAACAGTGCTAGTACTGACTATAAACCAACTCCAGAAAACAATATGTAGTGTGTCCAAAGTGCCTAATTAGAGTTATCAATTCAATTAGTTTTATTTGTATAGCGCTTTTAACAATGCACATTGTACTAAATCAAAATAAAATGTAAATATGTGAATTTATTTCTAATGAGCAAGCCAGAGGCGACAGTAGCAAGCAAAAACTCACGATATGAGGAAGAAACCTTGAGACAAACCAGACTCAAAAGGGAACCCATCCTCATCTGGGTAATAACAGATTGCAATTATAAATAAATCCTTTCTATAACTGGGTACTACAGAGACAAACAGTGCAATTGTGTAACCAGTAAATTCATTATAGTTTTCATATGAAGTCTGGTTTGTTGAACCTATCCACTGTCCACTGATGGTGACCTGAGTGCAAAAACAACCTCAGCCCCAAAGCCACCACAGCAATCACAGTCCCAAGCCATCACAGTACAGCTCCCAATATGAGATCCCCAAGCCATCTCCACGGCTCCCAAGTGGCACCATCCCCAGCAATCCCAATTATCTTCAGACTGTCCAAGTGGGGCCACCCCCAGCAGCAAGCGATCTCCAACCGATGAGAACTCCAACCAGAAGTAGGGCATCAGGATGGATCAGGCAGGTCCAGAGAGCAGAAGGGGTCATGATCACTGGTATCTCAGGAGTAGAATGTGTAGCTCGACAGAGAGAGAGAGAGGGAAACCCAGATACAGGTATGCTGGTTAAAGACAATGTTCATTGTGTGCAGAGTGCGTGCAGGGACACCGGCAAGACTATGACAGCATAACTAAAAGGGAGAACCAGAATGTAACACAGACATGAGGGCACTCTGGGACATAAAGCGGCCAGCCACTCCACCGTCAACAAACCTGAGTGAACGTGTGAGAGTGTGGAGACGACAGCATCCAAACATCCCAGTTCACCACAAGACTGTATGTCTTTGAACCCTCCAGATCTGCTCCTTTACCTAAGAAAAAACTATTCACAAAAGGCTTGACTAAACAAATCTGTTTTCAGCCTAGACTTGAACACTGAGACTGTGTCTGAGCCCCGAACACTAATTAGAAGGCTGTTCCATAACTGTGGGGCTTTGTAAGAGAAAGATGTACCCCCTGCTGTAGCCTTCACAATTCGAGGTAACAACAAATAGCCTGCATCTTTTGATCACAATTTCAGGCCATTTCTTATTCAATTATATAAAGTCTAACATCTCTCAATTCACTGAACATTTAATAATAAACATATCTCGATTCATATACACCTATTCCTTGGTTAAATTTTTTAAATTTTAGAGTAAACAAGATGATACAACAGAGATGATATATAGCTGCTTGTTGTAATTAACATATTAATCACTGTCTTAAATGAACAAAATGGCTTACATGGTCATCATTCAACAGCTTATAGAATAGCACTTGATCCAGGGCATCCTATTATTTTCTATTTTATTTATTTACTTGTGCACACAACTTAATAAAAACTTGCTGTAGGGTTCACCTTTCTTGCCTCATTGAACATCCCTGAACATAAAGTAATGAAACCCAGTGAAAGTTTCTCTTCCCTAAAAATTTCTGAGCAATGTCAAAACTGTTATAAAAACTGCCTCGGTGAACATACAGTAAAGAATGTCAGCCAGTTCCCCAGATCCAGACCTGCTATTTATAAAGCGTATATCAATGGTTTTCAATCCCTGTTCATCCTGCAACAGTGAATTTAACAGAAAATCCTGGGAGATATCAGAACAATTATTGCGAATTCTGTTACAACTAAACACTGTGTTCTTCGATGTGTTGGAGTGTAATTAAAATGCTCTGTACTGTGTGTTTTCAGACGTGCTCAGTCTCACTGTAGTTCTCAAACGGTCGCAGCCCGTGTGACCACAGCGAACAGGTCGTCCAATAGAACGAGCCAAGCACTGCGGCAGGTTTCCATGGAGACGCAGAAAGAGGTTGTGGGAAAGTGGATGTGAAACACCTGGATGGTCAGCAGGTTCGGCATTTTAAATATGGACATTCAGTTTCACACAAAGGTCGTGGACGCGAAATCACGCTGTCTTCTCTTTACTGTCAGTTACACTAACAAGAAGCAAAATCAGTACAGTATGGAGTATAGCTCTTTAGCGTCTCAGTAATGATTAATTATTACGAAATTTATTCTAACATTAAAAGCCAATTGTGTAGCATTCTTTATTATTAATGAACAAAGGTGAGAAGGGCTGTTTGTTTCTCCATCCTGAATATTAAACAGTAAAATGCATAATGTATATTTACATTAATTTATAAAGCATTCATTAACTAACTCGCTTACTTATTTACACAGTTTTAAACAGAACGGAAAACAGACACATAAAAAAAAGTTTAAACATACTATGTTCAGACATTTTAATTATTTAGCTACAAATACAATATCAATTGATCATACTATAATTATAATAAAAATATGATCTCTGTTCCCACTTCCTCTCCCACCCAGCGTTCTCCCTCTCCCCCCTACTCCAGACCTGCAACCACCTCCCTCCCCGGTCTGTCTTCACCTCCACCTCATTTACACCTCACTACACTTCCCCTCACTCCCCCCCTAGTCTTTCACAATCTTTCACACCTGTTCACTCATCTCAGTCCTCTCACACCCCCCTCTCCTTAACAGATCAGGTGAGGTGTGAACTAAGGAAGATAAAGGCAAGGAAGGCTGCAGGGCCGGATGGAATCAGCCCCAGACTGCTCAGGGACCGTGCTTACCAGCAATGTTGGGTGGTCAGGTATATGTTTAATCTGAGCCTCAGCCTGGAGAAGGTCCCAATCCTGTGGAAAACTTCCTGTGTGGTTCCAGTACCAAAGATTGCATACCCCAAGGAGCTGAACCACTTCAGACCTGTTGCCTTAACCTCCCACTGATGAAGCCCATGGAGAGGATCATCCTCTGTCACTTCTGTTCCTTAGTGAGCACAGTGCTCGACCCACTGCAGTTTGCATATCGGCCTGGCATCATTGCGGACGATACAGTGATCTGCCATTGTGAGAGTCATATTCTTTGACTTCTCCAGTGCTTTCAACACGATACAGCCAGCACTGCCTCGTGGGAAGCTGGAGCGGTCGGGGGTGTATGATCACCTGGCTGCATGGACAATCGACTACCTCACCAACAGACCACAGTATGTAAGGTTGCGTGACTGTGTGTCTGAGGTGGTAGTCTGCAACACCGGGGCTCCCCAGGGCATGGTGCTCTCCCCGTTCCTTTTCAAACTGTACACCTCTGACTTCAGTTATAACACCTGCCACCTCCAAAAGTTCTCAGATGATACAGCCATTGTTGGATGTGTATCTGATGGGAATGAACAAGAATACAGGGATGTCATCAAGGACTTTGTTGACTGGTGTGAGTGTAACCACTTTCACTTGAACACCAGAAAGATGAAGGAGATGGTGATTGACTTCTGGAGAAGGAGAACACCGCACCACATACCAGTGACCATCCAGGGCTTGGACACTGAGTTGGTGGATAGGTTCAAGTACCTAGGTGTCCACTTAAACAATAGACTGTACTGGCTGGATAACACTGATTCTCTGTACAAGAAGGACCAGAGTCGCCTCCACCTGCTGAGGAGACTAGGATCCTTTGGATTGTGCAGGACATTATTAAGGACATTATTCGATACTGTGGTGGCCTCCGCAATTCTCTACGCTGTAGTCTGCTGGGTGGGAGGAAGTACAGAGCGGGACAGGAAGAGACTGAACAAGCTGGTTAGGAGAGCCAGCTCTGTCATGGGCTGCCCACTGGACTGGAGGAGGTGGGTGAGAGGAGGATGTTAGCCAAGCTGACATCTATTATGAACAACACCTCTCACCCCCTGTATGGCTCTGTGGAGACCCTGTGTAGCTCTTTCAGCAGCAGACTGCTACACCCCTAGTGTAGGAAGGAGCGCTACCGCAGGTCATTCATACCAGTGGCTGTCAGACTTTGCAACACCACCTTACAGTGAAGTTCAATTGTGCAATATTTAATAATTTTATATAATTTTATTTCTTTTATTATTTTTTGTTACTTTTGCTGATATTGTCTCATATTTAACTTTTCTTTCTTCCTATCGTTAGTCTTTAATACCTGCACTTTAACTGTCTGTGAGCTGCTGTGATAAGTGAAT
>CM074977.1:3743849-3774228 GCA_037576825.1 Pangasius krempfi | reverse complement strand
CCCAAACGTCCAACATGAGCTGTCCCTCTGATGTACTCGTTCCTAATCCTGTCCAACCTCGTCACTCCCAAAGCGAAACCTCAACATCTTCAGCTCTGCTACCTCTAGCTCTGATTCCTGTCTCTTCCTAATCTAATGCCAATAATAAATGGATTCAAAATGAGCTGCATCACACCAGCCTTTTGTTGATTATTTGCCTATAACTACATGCTTCCAAGTCTAATGAGATTTTGTTCTTTATATAAGACACAAGAGACAAGGTTTTTATTTCCGGAAGGATATAAACAGTTCCAGAAATGAGTTAAAGGGAGAGAGAAAGAGAGAGGTTGAAACAATGTCTGGAAATAAAAGAAAGGAAAACCTGAGAATGAGGATCGAGGGAGAAGTGAAGCAGCTTATTGGTTGGCCCTTTGACATCACCAGGTAAGAGTTGGAATACTTATTGAGGAATATCTCAGGAGATGTTATGTTATGAGATTTTAAGTATTTCATGGAAATTACAGGAGTACTTCAATGAAAAAAAAACATTTTAACTTTAAACTTATTACTACTAAAATAAAATAAGCGAAAAATTGATTCCTGAATTCTTGCTGAATCTTGCTGCAAAAGAGTTACAAAACAAACGTTTCTATGTCAGTTGGTCAAGTAAGAAATTATACAATTAGCATTAAATAAAAAATAATCAGCGAAAGTATGGTGTGATGAAATGGATTTACTCCTGAATACAGTTTTTATTTATTAAAGAATGACAAATTGTGCTTTTTTTATCCATTTAGAGTTACACATGAAATGTCTATGAAGCACGTTTGTTTCTGTTACAAAGCAGTGACACTGGAGACTCCTTCCATAAATGTTATATAAGCGTCTTCAGACAGAAAACCTCACTATATATGAACGATTATAAGTTTTTCTTTGTTAAATAACAATACTTCTTTTTTAGGTTTATTATTAGGCTTCAAGCATATTAGTATTAAGCTGTGATTTAATTACAGCTGGAATGACTGTAGTATAAGCTGAATTAAAACACTTGAAAGGTGTTTCTTGAAAAGCTAGCAAACATGATGAAACAGGAAACGCTTGCCTTAACATTGTACTGAGATTGACGTTCACCTCCATTGTGATGACATTTTAACCGAGACAAACATGTGATCAGGGTAGCAAAAAAAAAAAAAAAAAGGATCAAGTAGAGGTTAACCTGTCTGTCATTGACCTTTGGCATGGTAGAGGTGCGTGAGAATCCGTTCCTCTCCATTTAATGCAGCATTCCACCTGCTATCAGATTACAGCCATCTGATAAACACCACAAATCACTTTTATATAAACATCTGTATTGCGAACAGGAGCAGGGAGCATGGCAAGGACACTGTGCCCGGACGGGTTTTTGAGACGCAGTGCCCGAGGGCAATGCCACACAGGTAGCTCAGAGGAGACGTGTTTGATTGACACATGTGCTTGATGAGCATAGAGTCTCATATTCACAAGTAGCATCAGATAGCAGCCATTGAAACATGATAGGTACAGTTATTAAAAAAAGAATAATAAAAAAAAAAAAATGAAAGGTTGTGGCACATCTGTTTGCCAAGGGATGAATTACAATGTTTTTATTGACCGAATCACACAACGCGAACTTGACTTTTGACCTTAAAATAAAGGAGTTATACTGTAATCTAAACATCAGTGTAATCTCTCAGCTCCTCCATCACAACCTTTTCTCATGACAACACGTCGCTCGAGATATGACGTAAAACAGTTGCACAGCTCCCTTTTTTTCCTCCTACTGAGGCATAACCGTCTTTGATTTTCAGGCCCGATATCTGCCATGGCGTGATTACGTTGAAAAATACAGCGAGAGGAAAGAGTCACAAAGGCTTTTGCGAGGGTTTCCCCATTCTTATACTGTACCTGCAGCTCTCCAAGTGTCTGGCTGGCCGGCATTCTCACGGCATGATGGCAGGTGAGATGAGGAAGGCTTTGAAACACCTGCCAAAGGCGCTGCTGTGTGCCTCCCCTATGCAAGGCTGGAGGGTGGGAGGAGAGCGCTATCTTCCAGTGCAACTCTTTTCACTGACAGATTGCAGAAACATAAACAAAGCCACGGGCAAACAGTAATCTCACGCACAGCAGAGACTGCCCTCGCCGCTCCATCACGCCACACCAAGACTTGGTCTTTATAGTAATAATAATAATAATAATAATAATTAATAATCCACTTCTCTTTATAGCACTTTTATCACACCCATGGGTGCTTTATGAAGTGAATACAATAGAAATGATTTTTATGCAAATGATTTTTATGGAAATGTAGACAATTTACAAACCATCTATAGACTGTCATGAAACAGCAACTGATTCTCAACGGGTTCATATTAATGTCCAACAAGTTATCGTTTCTATAGTAACAACTAATTCATAGGGATTTGGTATGCCAGATGCTGTATATAAAAAATGTGTTGCTGTTGATATGGTGAAATTTTCTGTGAGGAAATGTTTATTTAACATTTATGGAAGGAGTCTCCAGTGCCGGTGCTTTGTAACAGTCAGAGGTAAAGCTGTAACTTTTCTGACGTGGGAAAATCTTCAGGACAGATGGTTTTGCCATTAGCGTCTTCTTGGTAATATGACAAGCTCTTTTTTTTTTTTTGTCTTATCAACTTTGAGAGAAAAAGTGAGGGAGCTGGTAAGGGAGTGACTGTTAGAACTGTTAGCAGGAACAGGAACTAACATGAAACATAACTATTAACTGATAAAAAATAAAAAAAAAAGTACCTGTCATTTTTTCCTAAATTAAAATTTAGCATTGGAAAATTGCTGTGGTGTAAGAGGAGTAAAACACCTCAGGACATGCTTTTATTGGAAAGCAATCTTCAGGGTGGTGTGATGGTCTGACACAAAGCACACCCTGCTGTGTTTTATTCCTTACTTCATCACCATGTCATAAAATACATCAACACAGTCTACATGAGCTGACTTGGACTGGATAGTTGAAAGTCTATAGATGATTTACTAAACATCAAGAGTTATAAACTGAACAATGCAAATAAAGTGAAAGGCAAAGGAAAAAGCTGATAGGCTATAAGAGTGTATATAGATTATCTACTAAATATCATACTATCAACCATAAACAGTTAAATTTATTGCTTAGAATTATTTGACAGACTGGTTGATAACAGGCAGTAAGCAAATATTTGGGAAAAACTAAGCTACACAGACAAAATACTCACAGAAATACAGACGTTTATACACAACAAAACAAATGTTGAAAGAGCAATGTGTAATTGTTTGCGTTATAAAGATTACACTGGGTCTGAAAGTCTGAGACCATTTGTGAAAATGCTTCAATTTTGCATTTATTTGTAATTTAATACAAACCGTTTCTTGAGTATGAAGTAGAATCGTATGCATATCTAATATTTACGTGAATTTCATAATTTTGTAGTGTTTGGTAGGTCCAACTTTTATGTCACTTTAACGTCAGCATGCACTCAAGCTGGCATTGACTACATACGTCTGTGTAAAACCTGATGATCCCTTTTCCATCAGCTCGTCATCTGAACACTGCTTCAGTAGAAAGGATAAGGCTCAAGAAAAATCTGAGCTTTTGTTGAAACAAATGAACATGGCCAATATCATAAATTTGCTTAAAATTTAAACAGATATACTGCTGAATCTTCAATATTGACTACTGAAGATATTGAACATTACTGTTCTTTGTTTTAAATGTTTTTCATTCCCAGTTATAAATGCAAAAAAAATCCCGGATTTTTAATGTGGTCTCAGACTTTTGGATGCCCCTGTATATTACAGTTAAGAGTTTTGTATTGATTTGAAAATTAAATTTAAATTTAAAACACAAAAGGTAGTCACTAGTGAGGACACCAGGCTAGCAACATTTACTTTCAGCTAGTGAATTCAGTGCTGGCTCAGGAGCTATTTCAGCAATTCATAGTGTATGCTTTAAGGAAGCTTAATGCTAATTTACAGAGTAGGAGGTATGGAATGCTTTGTGCGTGAAGGTGACATGGAAATCCGTCTCTAGCGGAAATGCCATTCTTTCCCATACATCCCTTTCCCATACATCCCTTGCAAAGGCAAAGCATTAAACCAAAAAAAAAAAAAGCAAAGCATTGGTAGGCATTATACATTGTAAACTATGCTCCAAGATATTTGGCTAAATTTTCCAATTTGCATGAATTTGTCCTAACCAGGTAAATGCTAGGCTACATTTCCTGCATCTGGGTGTCTAGGCCTTGCAACTATTTGCTGATGTATTAGCCAACAAGAGGAGTGTATCCCAGATTCCTTGCCATCTTTTGCTACACTACACTATATTACATGATCTTTTCTTCCTGTTCAATCGATCTGATTTCCTGCAGAGTTTAGTTCCGCCACTAAACACTTGGTCCATATAATCATTACCTTCTGTAGCATCTGATTAGATCCAAGAGTCTTGAAACTTAAATCTCCAGGTTGGTAGCTTTCCTATATCTGGTTACAGCCCTCCTGTGCTATGCTAAAAATGTTAATAACAACCCCCAGTAATCTTACAGTGTATGAGGTTGCAAAGTAAAATAAGAATTCTAGTAGTGTTTTTTTTATATTATTATTATTAGTCCCTATGGTATTTATTTGTTCAATAGAGTAAGAATTTGACATCAAATGACCATCATTAGAATGCATGCAAGATTCCCCTGCGTGTCAGCTGCTGGAAGAGAGACAAATGCAAATCCCCAGAGTCATCTCTCTTATTAAACAGGGAAGTTCATTCAAAGGCTCTTAGCTATACCCCATGGCTAACCTGTCCAGGAAGCTGGCAGCAGTGCAGAATAAGAGAGGATGTTTTCCTTCCCTCGTCGTCTTGAGGTTGGTGGGAGTGATTTCTAGAGCGAAGGCTTTTCTATTCTGGTCTGGTGGAGTCTATCTCTGGGGGGTCTTTGGCGTGAGCATGACCTGAATTCTGGGCTCTGACACTGACTAGAGGAAGGCCACATGAGCAGGCACAAGGAAAGGGAAGGAAATCTCATCTTTGTGATGCCATGGCCAGAGCAAGATTGTTGTCTCGTTGACCTCCATTTCACCGCTTGCCCCTTAATCACATAATACAGATGCTTGATGGCATTGAGTGCAGTTGTGATTTTGTGAATGTGTGACCATGTGTATGATTTACAATGCTGATTGAAAATACAGTTTTAGAAAGGAAATGGTTCTTTAGGATCCTTTGGAGAGTTAAGAGTAGATCCTAAAGGGGTCACCATTAATAAGGAAACTGCTGTAGGTCTCTCAACAGAACCTTTAAAGGTTTGGCGGTGGAGACAAACTGAAGGAACGTCGAGAGTTCTAGATGGAACTGTTTTTGGTCTAAGGGAGTATGATTATTTTAAATGTACAAAGAACCTGTAAGGTTTCTGTAGAAAGACAAGAATCCCATTAAGGGTTCTACATTTAAAGTTTAACTGCTTATGAAAATACTTAATTTAGGATCAAAAACAAATGTAATTTTCATGAATAAATCTTGTAGGAGGCAGAAGATAACCACAGAAGCATTTATGATGATTGGAGAAAAGTCTGCGGCCGCCTCTGCTTACACAATGGAGGGTCAGAGTTGGCCGGGCGGTGGAGATCAAAGCCTTCCTGTTCTCTGACCTCATACAATTTCAGTCCTGCCACCTTTTCAGTGCAGGACCAAAACAGACCCTTTCCTACCCTGATCTCTGTTCAGGGCCAAGCCTTCTGTCGAGCGTGGCCGGCATAACAACAAACGAACGAAGTCAGGAGGGCACTGTTTCAACAACATAAGAGGAAAAGGGGAAGATAAAAGCATCGGGAACCGGCTGGGGGAGCGCAGGTGGCTCGTCACGCCAGCACTTTTGTTTTTGCACTTTCAGAGGGCCAAGCCCCGTCAGCCGCAGGGTCATAGACTTCCGTGCACAGGTTTGTGCCTTCCCATGATGCAGGCAGAGTTTTGCGAGGTGACTGCACGGTTACGTCAACATGTTGTTGTTTTTTTTACATTTTTTTGCCTACATTCTCAAGACCAAGCAAGTCAGCTCAGATGACAAACATTTTCAAGGCTCGGTAGTAATTACCTGATAACAGAGGTCAATGGGCGCACATGCGTTGCTTGTATTGTCTGAAATCTTCGGAATTCATTTGCCTGCCTACGCTAACCTTCTGTTAAACTTTACTTCACATTAAAGCACGCCAGACTTTAAAATCTTACTTGTGCTGGTGAATTACATTCATGACTATTTAACTAGCTTATAAACGATTTATTTTATCCATTTAGCAGATGAGCAGCTGAAGGTTTGGCAGTTTAATCAAGGGGCCATGATTGGTGCTTTGATAGTCCTAAGATTCACTAGTACAACACTTTAACTCTGAAGCATTCCAAGGATGCCTTTTCCAATATTCTTTCTTTGAAAAGTGCAAACAGTGTTTTAGGGAGTCTCTGCATAGCTTTCATTCCTCTGCGTCTCACCAGGCTCTTAATGAGCACAGGTGTGGCATGCCAAACTGCTGCTGTCAACTCCTGGCCTACTGTCCGGCTGCTGAGTTCTGTTTGTAAAGTCCTGTCTGGATGATTGATCATCTCTGCAAACAAAACTTCAGACCCTACTGTCAGTTTAGCAGTAAATGCACAGTGGCCTGAGGTTAAGGCTTTCTGTGCACCTGCCAGGTGTACGTAAATCTTGTACCTGTGCTCAGTGAAGCATGTGAGACTGCTTCAGTTACATTCCTTGTGAACTTGGACCTTGCTCTGATCTTGATTATCAGAAGCAAGTCAAAGCAACAGACTTCTTGAAGATGTTTCATTCGCCACGGTTACCAGTTTGGCTTATTTTTGACTTGCTGTGGTGAGCTGGGGAGGTTGGACATTTTGCATACAATATTTTCAACACACCGGTGTTTTGCAATTCAAATCGGTAAACTGGATATTTTGTTATGCAAACAATAAATGTATATAAATGTATGTCTGCATGTGGGTTGTGGTAAAAAAAAACAAAAAAAAACATAGTTGATTAACAGGTGTCTTGGTAAAAATAAGGTATTTTGACTATGCCAGCATAAATGCATATTAAATAAATGAATGAATGTGTTTGTGTATTAATGAATTGTCTTCATTCTTATAGCTATTCTTTATTTGCTATTCTTTTTTTTCTACTACTACTTTTATTAGTGTGCTATTACTACTACCACAACTACTACTATTGTATCTACTGCTAAGAGTTGTTTTTATTATTAGTAATAGCAGTAGTAATGCTACTAATAGTAGCAGTTATGGTAATATCAATAGTGCTGATAGTAGCAACAGTAGTAGTAACAGCAGCAGTATTTGTTGTCGTTATTATTATTATTATTAGTAGTAGTAGTAGTAGTACTACTACTACTACTACTACTACTACTACCACTACTACTACTAATAATAATAATAATGATAATAATGGCAGTTTAGCCAGTTTCAAATGTAACTAGACAAGCTATATATCTGAGATCCTTCACAGACCATTGTTCCACTTTAGCCATTTTGATTTTTAATGCGAACACACTGTGTTCGTATATGAATAGTTTAGCATGTCACGTTTCTTACCAACTACCTCTCTGCAAATGAGTGCTTAGATAAGCTGAAATGACACCATTGGCCTTTTTTGTAATTACTGTTTATCCATCAAAGAAAAGACTTGTATGAGATGTGTGATAAAACCTTCGCTTGCCTGTGTAAACTGTTTTCAGTTTGTTTGTCAGTGTGAAAGGGGAATTCAGCTGAGCGCATGCAGACAGGGTTTAAAGCTCTGCAAGTGCATGAACGCTCCTTTGATTGCTATTTATGTTTCTATGAAAGTATACACTACAAAGAAGTAGGACAGGGGAGCAAGGGGTATAATGACAGTGGGAAAGTTTGAGCGGAGGATAAAGTTTAGACAAGACCGAGGCTATGCTATAATCTAACTTTCCAACGTGTCTTTATTCTTTTTCATTTTTACTGTTTATCAAGGGCTTTGACTCACTACACGTCTACGCTCTTTAATTACACAAGTTGTATGATGAAAGTCTTTCTTGTATGTATGTATGTGTGCGTGTGTGCACGCCTGTTTTCGTGACAACGATGACCTTTTGCCCTCGCAACCAAGCCCATAAGAGAGAACCCTGTGTAACACTGAAACCGGTTCTGTAGCTTCAGTTTTGTTTTGGCATGGATGTCTTTAGCGTACTAGCCAAATCCTTTTTACCACACACGCATGCCATTCCGTTCCAATCTGATAGTGTAGTTCATTTGTCTTTTCTCATTCTTCCACCAGATTGACCTTCTGTATCAAAATACATTTACTCTGGTCCATGACATGATAGACATGGTGTTTACACCCAGACATAGCTTTTTTATTATTATTTTATTTATTTATTTATTTTTTTATTATTACTATTTACACATGCTTTAGTTCACTGGAAGTTCAAGAAGATCTCATTCTGAAGGTGACTGAAAGTTCAAGATCTCTTTTTGTCTGCTGATATTATTTAAAAAAAAATACATTTACAGATTGTGTTATACTTGATGACGTTTACTTTTCACCATTACAGTAAGGTCACATATATGAATAATCACATGCACCATTGAGCAGTTTTGTGGTGGTAGACACTTCATATGAAGTCCATGTGGGGTTTTTTCCAATTTTTTTTTTTTCCACAATTTTTCAAATGTATGGCATGTGGGTTTTTTTTTAGATTTTAAAGTTAAATCTCTCATTATTCAATTATTTTCAGATAGAACCACCTACGTGTGACATTTTTAATATTTAATATTAAAAATATGTGGAAAAAAACACTTGCATGTGGATCACAAAGTACTGCATGTGAAAAGTCCAAAAAAAACTACAATACTGCAAAATTTCAGGTGATCATCCACCCTGCAAACTTTTATTTTTCTCACGTGAATATTTTCCCCCCACGTGTGATCACATATTATGAATATAATCACACATGAAAAACCTATGATCACATGTGAAATGGAGTTCTCCTTTTGCCTGCTGATATCAGTGACAAACAATTACAGACGGTGTTATACTTGATTACCTTCTACTTGTCAGGCAGTACATTATGCTGTTGGATATTTAATGGGTTCAATGATTAGTCTTAAACAGTGTTAACAGACAGCTACAGCGCCGAAGGACCTGTCTCATCCTGCGGTTTTTAAGCATATTGGTTTTGTAATACATGTCCCCTTGGTTACAGACTATTTTGATGTTAGTCTTCTGTGTAAACAAATCAGCACATATGGGCCACAGCCTTTTTATTAGTGCATACTGAGGTATGAGTGGGCAAAACTTCACTCTAAAGACTGAGCGACCACACCCGAATGAACCTAACACTCAGGGATGAATACAAACGCAATAAAAGGATTTCTCACTTTCAGACCCACTGTAAGCGATAAATAGGTTGGCTTGAGGGAATTCCAAGCAGCCGGTTCATTGTTATTCACATGCCCTGTCTGTGTCTCCCACTGGGCTACGGCACGCAAGCTCACCAGACCTCCTTGTTCCCTTGCCTGTTGTGGAAACTAGAGCATGAACTGATTACCTAAGACCTAAGAGCTGTTCTGCGAAGAACTAGCCAGAAAAAAAAAAAAAAAAAAACAGCCTGCATTCGGTCTGTTGACAACGAAATGCTAGTGACTAATGTTTATGTCTCCAGGGTCAATTCCAAAGAATTCAGTGATATTTCACCTCTACTCCAGCAATGGCGTGCGCGTTAAGCCGTCTGTTAATATAAGCATTATAGACAGCAAATAGCTGGAGATTATAAGGATGAAGGATATTAAAGAGTGGAATTGAGTAAACTGCATTCCTATTGTCCCGTAAATACGCCATCAGGCTTTGCGTAAAGGAGCTGAACGCTTTCGATCCATCAATCGTATAGACAAAAATTACTCTTTATGTTCTCTGTATTATTTTTAACATTTTATTCTTTACTTACAGAATCCTACTGACTGTACTGCAACAGTCGCGTTAGTTACTGAAAAAGATAACAAAACATTGCAACTGGACTGGATACATGATGAAAGGCATGTTACAAGACATACATTATTATTATTATTATTATTATTATTATTAGATTCATACTACACTCAACTCACCAAAGGCCAACCTAAATTATCTTAAAATTAGCCCAATAAAATCTAGCTTATCCCCCAATCCACCCCATCCCCCAAATTACTCCAAAGACATGTTTCCAGGTTTAAAAAAACTTTCTAAACAACATGCTATGAAGGAATGTGGTAATAAAAAAAACCCCACCCTAGCCTTGCTAATTTTGACATTTCTTCTCTTACATGTAGGTTCAGTTTAAAATAACATCTCTGTCAGTCAGGTAATTGTTAAAAGTGCTTTAAGCAAATAACATTTCTTCCCCATTCACATGAACAACTTGGACTGATTGGCTAATTACATAAATATTGTACCTGTATATTCACATATTGTTTTCTAAAGCTAGTCAACACCTTAATGAATAATGAGTATAAAAATAAACACCTTGGGAACTGGTAAGGCTGGTAAGGAAAGGCGTCATTTTTTTTTTTTTTTGTTCCTAATGTTCCAGTGGCAGTAACTGGTAATTGCCATAATTGGTTCTTGCTATGCAGAAACCACTTTAGTTGAAATATTGACCGTATAACAAATACTGTTCATATGCAGTTTGATCGTTATAGAGGAATCCTGAGATCTTACACTGAGAAAGAATTCCAGGGTGGGTCTCTGTCTGGGTCAGGTGTTATGTAGCAAAGTGTCCCTCAGGGTTAATATCCAAGGTTGTGTTATTTTTGGGAAACATCTTTTTCAGCTATGAGAATTACGTCATTGGATATTTGATATTTCAGTATATTGGAGTATGGTTGACGTCTACACATCCTATGAGATTATTTACAGCAGGCCAGGCTCTGAAGTGAATTGTAAATTTGTTTTTAAAAACAAATAATAAATACACAGTCTTACAGGCAGATATTCCTAAGTTTTCACACCAGCTAGATTTTTTGAAAGAAAAAAAAACAGTAGCTATATCTTATGAGATCATGAGGTCTGTATTTCAGTGGAGTTAGAGGTGACTGAGTGTAAATGAAAATGCTTGTTTAACCACAAATTATGTTCATTATCTATGCCAGGTAACAGTGTGGCAGAGTTCAAAACCAGATATACATGGCTAGAACACTGACTAGCAAAGCAGAAGACAAGGAAATGAGGATAATGAGATACAAGGAAATAGAAGCTGGAAACTAGCAAAACAAGAAACAAGGTCACAATGTTCTGAATCACAGGAAATTATTTTTAAAAAATGCTTAAAAAAAATGGAGTATATCTATATTATAAAGGTATACATATCAGCTAAGCATCAGCTGTGAAGCATAATCAAGGACCGAGGACCAGATATAACTTGACCAGGATTGAGGCGACTTGTAAATTAAGCTTTCATGACAGAGCCAAAACCATAAATAGAAGAGAGGCAGATGCCCAGGTCACAGTGTTAATGTATCCTCCAGTCCTGAGTCTGCAGCGACTGGAAAATCCAGATGAGTAACCGGGGTCTGGAGCAAGGCCTGAGTCAGGATCGGAGTAGTAATAGAGATGAGACAGGGCCAAGAGGAGGTGCAGACTAGACTAGGAGCAGGATCAGAGATGGACTAGGACAGATAGCAGGAGTAGAGCCTGAAACTGGACCAAGAGCAAATGCAGAGAGTAAGACAGGGCCAAATGTGGGAGCAGAGACTGTGACTGGACCAAGAGCAAGAGAAGAGCCTGAGACAGGAACAAGAGCAGGGGCTAAGACAGGGCCAGGAGCAGGAACACATATTAACCAGGGCAAACAGCAGAAGCAGACATTGAAACAGGACCAAGAGTAGGAGCAAAGCTTGAGACAGGGCCAACAGCAGGAGCAAAGACTGGGAGCCAAGAACAGGACACAGACACTGAGACATGGACACTGAGACAGGGCACAGAACTAAAGTAGAGACAAGAGCTGGAGCAAAGACTCAGTCAAGTCCAAAAGCAGGAGCAGAGAGTGAGACATGACCAAGATCAGGAGCATTCTGTGAGATTCACACATCTCCTGAAATTCAGTGGCCAATACAAAGACTCTATTTAATCAGTGCTAAAATACAGTGGACCAGAAAATAATTAAAGATGACCATAACTGGCTCCCAAGTGGCACAACAGAAACTCATTCACCCTATCGTCAGAAGATCATGAGTTTGGATCCCAATGATGCCACAGTCATCTGCGGCTGTGAGTCCAACAGAGCAAAATTGTCCTGGTGTCTGGGTGAGAGAGATATGTTACTCTCTTCCCAGTCAATCAGAAAGACACTAATCATCTGTGGGCTCATGTACCTGGAAGAGGGCAGTTTTAGACCACAGTTTTAGCTTTGGGTGACACAGTGGTACAGGTAGCATTGCCGCCTCTGCTCCAGGGTCCCTGCTTTTGATTCTGAGCTCGGGTTACTGTCTGTGGAATTATGCATGTTGTCTCTGTGTCCATATGGGATACATCCAGGTTCTTCAGTTTTCTCCCATGTACTAAAACATACCAACAGGTGGATTGCTGATGCTAAATTGCCCCTAGGTGTGAATGAATTTGTAAATGTACATGGTGCCGTTCAATAGACTGGTGCCCCATTCAGGGTAAATTCCTGTCTCGAGTCCAGTCTTCCTGGAAAAGGCTTAAGATCCACCACGACATGACCAGGATAAAGCACTGCCTGAAGATGAACAAATGAGTTTTACATTTCTTGCATTTGTACTTCCCATTGTTTCTCTCTGTCACTCTCCAATACACACACTGACATGCTGAGCCTCAGATCCCTTCCAGTGCAAGTCTACACCTATGGCCAGGGGCAGCTGAATGGTAGCTTCCAAAATACCCCCAGGGATTTGACCCTATGATCACACTAGCATGTGACAAGTCATTCATACGACTTGTCCAGTTTTTTTATGTTCTAATGACAAACAATAGTAGCTATTCATACATTGTAATGCTTCTAAAGTGAATTAGTCAATCACAAATTAAATAAAGTTCTAATATAAAAATTTGTTGTTTGATTTACATGCTACATGCTCGGATTTGTATTAGCTTTGTTGGCAGATTAGAAAAGCAAACTAACTGTACTAGTTGCGTACACTTTCCAAAGGTCACTTTCACTGATCTCTGCTACCTAGTTCATAATGTCTCTATACACATGTAATGAGTGGTCATACATGACAGAATAAGATATTAGAGCACAGTTATACGTTTTTCTTCTATGTTCGTGCATCAGACTGTAAATGGAGACTACTTGCAGCTAGGAACTAAAGACGGGGAAGCAAAGAAACGTCAGACTACACGTGCTATAGGATTATTCGGAGGAATTACCCGAGCCAGTCATTTGGATTTGTTGCTTTATCTCGTCATGACTAATTTGCATAGATTTTCAAAAATCTTGTTGTGCTGCTTTTACTGAAATCGATGCATTGTGTCACTCACACACATAGAAAATAAACGTTTGCCTGTCACTTACTTGTGCGAAAAGTAAGCTAAATATTAAGTGCCAAAAACACAATGAATTTAGCTGAGAATATGATTTTAATCTTCTCTTGAGAGGTTTTAGCTGCCACTAAAATTGAATAACAATATGTGGAGCTGATGCCATACCAGTGTTAAAATCATCCTATTGTGTGTTTGTGTGTGTGTGTGTGTGTGTGTGTGTGTGTGTGTGTGTGTGATTGTTTTCACAGCTG
This sequence comes from Pangasius krempfi, assembly GCA_037576825.1. Taxonomy (NCBI): domain Eukaryota; kingdom Metazoa; phylum Chordata; class Actinopteri; order Siluriformes; family Pangasiidae; genus Pangasius; species Pangasius krempfi. The sequence continues at coordinate 3,760,481 of CM074977.1, read as the reverse complement.
AGATGAGTCGAGCAGCACTTTTTTTCCACACCTCTCCACAGCTGGTCTCTCCTCTCACGCCATGAAGGAGCTTTCAGCACTCCTCTTGTTCTCCCTCTCTTCGCTCCTCGCTCCACCATATTTCTCTCTCTTCCTCTAATTTACCCTTCACTTCTCCTCCTCTCCTCCGTGTGTTGTCTTTCCATTTTTTTGACCCACCCTTTCACATCAAACCTTCTCTTTCCTGTCCTCTCTAGCTTTTTTTTTTTACCTTCTTCACCCATTTCCATTTTTTCCCTCCTTATTATCATTTCTCCCAACCGTTCTTCTTATTATTATTTTCTTTTTTATTGCTTTTGGATTCCCACCTGATCCAATCCTCTATCGCTTCATGCCCATAATATAAGATTCATTAACATTCATAAATTCATTAACAACTGAGGAAGTGATGGAGAAGTGAAATTTAATTTAAATTTAAAGAGAAGGTACAAAGTTTGACGTAGCATTTCATATGAATTGAGCAATGCCAGTTTTTTTTTAACACTTTATGCATCTATTTAATTTAATAATTCTTCCCCTAATTTAATCATCACTTATGCAAACATGAGATGAAACCCGCATTGTCTTTAGATTATTCCTTCCATAAATTTTATAGAAAAGCCAAACAGATAGTTTATCCTGCTGCTTGTTGCATTGCTCACTCTCTATTTTCTTATAGAGATCAGTTCATTCAGCATGTTTCTTTGTGATGTGATGAAGATTTAGGCACATTTTATATCTTTTTGTTTCTGCTGGATCGTACCGTAGCCAATCAGCATGTCTCATTCAGAAGTGTGCAAACTGCAGTTGTAATTTTTATCATCAGCGCAATGAACACTATGTAAGAACAAACCACATGGCGGTGTGCTGTTACAGGAAACTAATCAACGACAGGCTGGTGTGATGAAGCGAAGTTATTGTTACCATCCTGAAGTGGATTACTTTTCTATAACCGCATACCCTGAAGTGTTTTATTCCTCTTATACCACAGCAATTGTCCAACGATTGCATTTTTTTTTTTTATTAATTACAGAACGACACATTGTACTTTTTATTGTACAATTTATAGTAGTTACAGTTAATGTTGTGGAACGTCCATGAAACAAATTACATTATTAGCAGCTGTAACTGTCGTTCCCTGTCGTTTGAGATAAAAAAAAAAACACACATCTTGTCATCTTTTTGTTCCAGAGAAACTGCAAAGCGTAAACTCCTCTGTCCTGAAGATGTTGGGAAACGTTAAGTTACAGTTTTACCTCTGACAGTTATAAAGTGCTGACACTGGCGACTCCTTCCATAAATGTTAACTACACGTCTTCTAACAGAAACCTTCACCATATCAACAATTATCCCTGCACAAGAGTTGATACTATAGAAACGATAACATATTTGAGCGATCGCATTAATGTAAACCTGCCATTTGTAGCTGTGCTACTGTGAACAAATCGAGACTTCGACGGTGCTGTGGTATAGTCATCATGTCGTATGTCTACAACTTACATGCAAGTCTTAAGGCCTTTTTATGAGTTATATGATTAAGAAAAGAAATTAGCACAAGTATTAGCTTCAAGCTTACTGGTTAGCATTTAGCCTGTTGTAGCTCTTGCTTAGGTTTTCCAGTATAAAAAGATTATCAAGATTTAGTTTCCATGCTTCTTGCTTATGGCCTAATTATCATCAGACTGATTGACACAAGCCTGCAAAGTAAGGCGTGCCCTCTCTAAAGAGTGTCTGCAATGTGTTTGCTGTTACGAGGAGCTTATTGCTCTTTCATTGCTTTACATAAGAAGTTTATCTTAACCGGGCCTGACAATAGTACAAGTCAATACATTAGACGTAGCAAAAAAAAGGATAAGGTGACTAATTGCCTTGATGGATTGCTGATTTTGATATGTGACAGGCCCCTAGTTGAATTAAACAGGAAATAAGTGAGAGCTGACACAAAAGGCGAGATAGATTATTTGCACATTCCCATGAAGCCGGGTTAATGATTATGGATCAGTTTTCTCCACAGCCGGTGCAATGTCTCGCAGCAGGGTTACGTCTGATTAATTACGATTTTAATTAATGTGGTCACAGTTAAAACTAGGGCAAAGGTTCAGAGCAAGTAAGTGACCTGGTACAATATAGTTGTTTTTCTGTGAAAACCTGATTTAAGGTGCCTTGAGGGCTTTTTTTATGGTTGGAGTTTGTTTTGACACAATCACTCCATATCAACCGCTAACAAGGAGAGCGTACGGGAATGAAAATGCACTCAAGGACCTAAATATTGAAGAGAAAAAAAATGCTGAACTTTAATGACAGGGGATATTTGTGTGTGTGTCAGCCATAGAGATGAAGCAAGAGGGCGTGTTTGTGTGTGTGTGTGTGTGTAGGAGAGTGTAAGAGTGTGTGTTAGTGTGTGTGTTTCTTCTAACACCCCGGGGTGGCGGTAAACAGCCGGAGAGTGTCTGAGCATGCATTGCGTGCAGTGGTCGCTCCGCCCTTCTGGCAGCCTCTGCCAACCACAACCACCTACGGGTGAGTCGCGTCCTCTGTGACCTTGTGACCCCTTGGTTTGGCCTGTGCTGGTACCTGGCTCCTGGTACTGCCTGTTCTCTCACACATCTCAGTTAATTGTGCAACGTCAATGACCTAGGGTTAGCAAACGAGCCTGGATCGGCCACAGAACTCTGTGACAGTTAAACTCGGGGTAGGAGTTGAAATAAAGTGCACGAGGTCTTCCATAATCAATGAGAGACAAAGACATGCCCTGGGAAGTCTGCCAGTACGATGTACCTGTGAAGAAAGAGGAGGAGACACAGAGACATTTAGAGCACGTTTTACAAAATGATAGCTATTTTTGAATACAGATAAACACTTTATAAGGCAACAATGAGGTCAGTCAATTAAAACACACGCACACAAGAACATCAACACATGATTAAAGCGTTAATCATGAGCTGCACCCATTAGCAGAAAAATAGCTAAGATTAGCACCCAGCTGTTTCAACAAAGACTAGATGTTTGTTATGAAACAATTGGTGTATGTGCCAGAGGAAATGAATGTGCAGTAATGACCATGTTTAGTGAGCTTTTCCCAACACAGTAAATAGGAAACTGTAAATGCGAGCACATTTTGTGGTTTTGTAAATGACGTAGTTTTACTTTAAAGCGCCAAAATACATCAATTCCTCACTCGAGTATGTAAAACTGTGTTTACTTTTACTTAAAGTATGAAAGAAATTTGCATTTTTCTTATATTATATTTCTTATATTCATATTTCTTATTTACTGATTGTAAATTAGTGCACCTTTTGCCAAACAAGCCCAAACATTAACTAAAGCTAGCTTAAGACAGACATTCCTTATGCCAGCAACCTCTCATTATCCTTGGCTAATCTGTCAAATGTTAGCTAGCATGGTAAAGCCTCTGACAATAATAAAATAGCTTGCATGCTGATACAGTGTCTAGCTATCATGATACAGACTGATTAGCTAAATGCAAAATCTAGCAACAGATACACTGTATTTGTAGCAATAGTTATTGCATCACATACATTACCCTTTTTTTTAAATAAATGAACCGTGGAAAGGAGAAAACTTTCTTCTGAAAGTGAAGTAAAGTATAGAGATTTACAACTACTATTTTAAGTGTTTGGTACTTCGTTACACCTTTCCTCAGAATTTATAACCTGCTGAAAGAAGTATTAGTGATACTGTATGAATATCAAAGCATGAATATCTGACTATATGAGCTAGGGCTGGGCGATATGACAATATAATATTGACGTTGCGATAAATTATTTCACAATACGCTTTTCCGAAGAAAACCTTAACAGGAAGTAGTCGATCTGTTGTTAAAAATTTGTGCTGAACCTGTAAAATTTTTTAATTTATTTTTGAAAAAATGATTATTGCAATTAAATTATTAGAATGATTAGAATTAGAATTAAATTATTATATTTTTAGAATTTTTTTAGTTTAATCATTCATCATTAGTCATTTATTTGTGTGGACATTTTAAACATATATTTTTCATATATTTTTTTTTAATCTACATATACAATCTACAATATCTTTAAATCTACTAATAGGAAAATCTGAAAATTAGGAAATAGCATTTTTTTTAAAAGTTCTTGAGACCAGAAAAGGGGTTTCCAGCTATCATGGAATGATGGGTGCTTTGGAAGTTTGTTTTTTTTTTGCAGTTATCACTAGGAGTCTTTTAAGAAGAAAAAAAAAAGAAAGTAAACTAAAGAGTGCAATCCCACAGGTTGAATAAATTGGCCATCATAGAGTGAATAATCCACCTTGTTCACGTTCAATACACCCGATTAGGGTGTCTTTCACGTGTGCCTTCTCAGTCTCTGCTGATGACGTGTTACAGATGTGTGTGAAAATTATCAGCGCAAAATGGAGATCAAATCCAGGGGACGTGTCACTCTGTGCCATTCAGTCAGGGCTGGGAAGAAATTAGCCCCAGCCTCCCTTCCCACTTCTTCACACCATTCTGTGTGTTTTTCTTACAACCTTTGATGGTGCTGTTGTGCTCGGTTCCACAAAAATCCATTTTTTAACAGTAAAAAATGAAACTTTATATTGATGTAGTTTTTATCCTTGAAAGGTCTCTCTTGCACGATTCCACCAGCCGCTCCTGTTCCTCAGCGTAAGTTACGTCTCTTCTGTTTTGTGTCTCCGTCTGTTCCACTTTGTGTCTTGAAATATGGAGAGTGAGAGAGAGAAGGAGAGGTATGTGCACCGTGTTCACTTCTCTAAACAAGCTCTTAGTCACAGGACCACACAGTCTGTCCCCCCATTCTCTCACGGCTGGCCAAACAAAGTTCGGAAAACGGCCTGAGCACACAGTCGCCCTCCTCCGACTCCACATCCTGAACAAGTCCCCAGAGCTTTTGCTGTCTTGCTTCTTCTGACCTGATTTTGCAGTATAGATCCAGTCATACAGTCAATACTAAATGTTCTTATTCAAAATAAGTTTATTCAGCATCAAAAGAGAGAAAAGGGACCAAGCTAAATCTCATAGCATGTAATTTAGATATATTTTCATTATAATTGAATTGCTTTTTTATGTAAACATTAAAGCAACATTTTGTTAGATGTATTATTCTATTTTGTGTTTGTTTTTTATATGTATGGTATATAATGGTTTTCATGTACAGTACTGTTAGAAACCCTAATTATATACAGTGGGGTCCAAAAGTCCACACTGAAAATCTGGGATTTTTTAAAATTATTTTTATCCTTTTCATTAAAAATTGGAACTAAACAGAATGTTTTAGAACTTTGAAATATCTGAAACAAAGAAAATAAATGTTCAGTCTTCAAGATTCCGCACTATTTCCAGGTCCTTATTTGAATGTAAGCGAATGTGTGATATTGACCATTGTGTGATATTGTTAACTGCTTTGTACAAAAGGTCAGATTTTCCTCATGTATAATCTCTTCTGTTGAAGCTTGTGATCAGACGACACGCCAATGGATTTGATCTAAAATGGATCATAAGGTTTTGAAAAAACTTGTGCACACTGGCATTAAACCAAATACTGAGAAACTCTGAAATTCATGGAAATATTTCACAGATTCTACTTTTCACTCAAGTTTAATTTTAATTAGAAAATTTATGTGTATAAAACTCTCATATTTGAAATAATCTTCTACATCATCATCACTAGCAAATTAAAGGTCGGCCTACGTTGGTCACATATCCATCCCACGAAGTCAGAATTGTATTGCGTCATATCGTGTCATATCAGATACTGTATCGTAGCAGATTCACTGGTATCATCAAATATCAAATTTTTGAAGAGCCAAAGAATTGAAATCATGTCATATTGTAGCAGAGTCATTGGTGTTATCAAGTATCGAATCACTGCTTTAAGAATCGAAATTGTATCATATTGTGTCGTAGCAAATTCAGTGGTTTCAAATATCAGAGTGTTGCCTTATGAATTGAAATCAAAACCAAATCATATCATGTTGTAGCAGCTTCAGTGGTAAATATTGAATCCTTGCCTTATGAGACAATGATATAAATAAACAGAGAGAGAGAGAGAGAGAGAGAGAGAGAGAGAGTCTTAAATATTTGTCTTCGGCATTAGTGTGTCAGTAGGAAAGACTAAATTTTAGATTTACAAAATATTATGTATTATATTTGTATATTGTATTTAATAGCTATACAAATATTATTCTAAATAAATGAATCAAATAAATGCTATTCAGAATTATTAACGAAGTTAGGATATTAATGGAGTAATAGACCATATTTAAAATTTAAGATTAAAATGTATTAAAAATGTCAAAAAATAAGATAAAAGACAAACAAACCAACAAACAAAAAACATTAAGGCTGTCATGCACGTTCCTCAAGATGTCTGAACCAACCTCCCATCTGATTTCCTTATAAAATCACACACACACGCACACACACACACACACACACACACCTGGGAGAACTGGTGCAAATTGGCACAATTAATAATTATTCTTTCTAGTAATTAATTTGATATATAAAACATTCGAATTATTTTAAGCATAACCACTTTAACACTGTACTTTAATTATTTTTAATTATTTTTAAATATAACAACTTTGTTACTGCGCTTAAGTACAACTTTCAGTTATCCGTATTTTACTTGAAGTCTCTACCTACTACTCACATAATAAAATTTGTCACTCGTTATATATTTTTTTGGAAATATTAAGATGATTTTCCCCTTAAACTTAAAGTTAGCAGCTTAGAGCAGCTAAGAGCTCTGACGATACAAACTAGCTTAATGATAATAACTAGCTATCACAATACAGATTAGCCTGATGGATATAAAATCTAATAACAGATTGATATTTCTTGCATTAGCAAAATTATTATATTCATTATGTCTAATTTTAAACTCTGCTGCAAGGGGTTCCAAAACTAAGGGTCACGAGAGAAATGTTACTAACATCGCTCTTACTGTGAAGGCAGATTTTGCATGCATGTGTGAAGTGTTAGCCAAAATACTATAATAAAAAAATGAAAAAATAGCTCTTGTTCAAGAATTTTTGCTCGGCCACAAGTAATTTGATATCAAATATCAAACTTTCAAGCTACAGTTTGTTTTGCACTCTAGCCAGTTTGTATTGTCATAGCTATTAGCATGCTAGTTAGCATTAGAGAGATGAGCTGAGGATTCCCTCTGGTTGCTGGTAAGCTAGATTTAGCTAATAAATGTCAGACTTATTAAAATAGATTTTCATACTTTAAGTAAATGTAATAGTTTACACTTTTATTGGGTTGAGTTAAGAATTTTAAACTGGACTTCTACTTCTACTTCAACTTCTATCAGAGTATTTTTGTAGCTTTTAAGATACTTAGGTAAACAATTTGCTTAATTCTACCACCTCTGTGTATATATTACATTTTGTAACTGTCTCCCTGTCGGTTTTTAAGTATTTCCTTCAACACCGTACACTAGAACTGATTTCTCTCTGCAACTAAATGGTTAATACTCAAGCTCCTGAAATGATTATGTAATAGTGACCCAGACACAACCAAAATAAGGGCTTTAGCACCAACCTGAAATGTTGACACCTTGTTTATAAGCACAGGGAACATGCACATACAAGCTCGAGTCACAAAACGCCTCAAATTACAGTGGACAAACCCTTGGGTGTGAAAAAGCTCTAGCGATAAGCATTAAGATGAAAAGACAGAAAGGCCGTAGTCTGGATCCTTAATGAGGTAAATACGCGTGGCGTCGTAAGTGCAGTTAGTCCGATTGTTCCAAATTAACAGCAGGGTTAAGATTATTACAGGAAAGTATTAGTTCATAACAGTTATGGTGCTGTTTGATTTACAACCCAGCCCTGTCATTTGCATCCGCCTTCTTTTGTTAAGATATCTGATATCAGTCCAGACTTACAGTAAGGGAGTGGGATAGAAAAAAACAAACTCCTAAACAATCTGTTTTGATAAATGTTGGATATTTTCTTCCGATCCAGATCAGATTGTCTCTGATTTTAGACCACACAAGAAATGATTTGCGAGGTACACGTGAACAGAGTTTAATAATGCACCGACCGGGAGGCGTAGGAGGAAGGAGAAAGGTGTTTATCATGGCTAGCATTTCATTGTATTCCATTGAAGTGAGTCACGGTGCCAGGAGCATGTCCAAGGACCAATAGGTGCATTCTAGTACATCGTGTCCCTCTGTGTTCACGCTCAGCCACATATTTTCCTGAAACAGGATGGTCTGATTTGATACAATTACTACAACACCCTTCTGAATTGATTTATTTGAACAGAGAGTAAATACCAGGCACAGTTATTCTGGTTGGTGTCAAAGGTGGATGACATGTTTGTCTTATTTAGACAAGCTGGGATGATCCTCATCAGCGAGGAATTTGATGTAGGGTGTTTACATGTATGCAGCTGAACTGCAAGTTTATCGAATGTGTAGGTCTTTACAATCATCATTCGAAGTCATTCCAAATCTGAAGTGTAGGTACAAGTGTGTGGTGTCCTTCACACATACCTTCACATATTTTTGCTGCTGTACAGAGTTCCAGAAACGACAGGATTTCCTGAAATGAAATATCCTTCTTTTTTGCAATGTCTGTCAATCACAAGTAAAGATCTAGCAAAGTAAGTACTGCTAAACCCCGCAAACGTGAAAAGGGAGAAGATCGGATTTTAAGATTAAAATTTACGTGAATTCGCTAGACTTCTGTGTGTTTCGCTGTGTCACTTACCAATAACTTGATCAAAGTATGACATTCACTGTGTAAGGAAATGTTTTTACCATTACATTTGTTAAACTGGCTCCTTACACAACATGACCTTTGCAGGCAGAAAGCCAACACAATAATAGAAAGTAGTGTTCAGTATAATATGTGTTTTCTGCAAATATGTTATTAGCAAAAAAAATTATAATTTGCTCACAACCTGATTTTTTTGTTTGGTTTTGTTTTGTTTTGGGCTTTTTTTGGTAATTTTTGGATGTTTTCTAGAACCACATCAACATTCAGCTCGACGAGTGGAAGCTCGTCCTTGGGGCAGCCATACTGTTTATCAGCCATTCAACAAATATTAATCTTCATAAATTACTCATTGACAATTCCACACATCTTAAATTCTGTTGAAATACTAATTAACATTTTGGATAACCAGCACTGTTCCTGTTTAACAGATATAAGCCAGTTTTCCACTGATTTGCTCACATTTCGCATCATGGGGCAGCGTGCTCACTGCCCCATTGAGCTCCATAGAGTTTTTTGCACCTAGTGGTCAAAATGGGAACTGCAACAAACACTAATAGAGATCCATTGGGGCAGGATTCAGGGTTAGGGTTAGAGTTAAAGGAAGTGGTGGTGTATTTTTTTTTTATAAATAAATGAGATAATGTCAAAGTTAAGGGCATCTGTCAAATTCCCTAAACGTAATGTAAATGGACAGGGCAATTCTTGGGGTTGCCAGAATAGGCTAGTTGAAAATACTCTTGTCGTGTTTTATAGCCAATAATCTGGATTAAATCTGACATATTTCTGAAATGAAGGCAAGTGTAAATGCAGTCTGTGTGTCTATGATGTACAGAAGTATTTCTGTTGTAAGATGTATTACAGAGGGTTGGAGAGGGAAAGGGAGATTACAGAGTGGATCATTTCTGTGTATCAGAATGCACCAGGGTGACCTTGTTTCCCACGCAAAGGCTGAGCAAAAGAAGAACAACGTGTCTGCCTTTTCTAAAGGCCAGTTTTGGAGGGCTAGTTTCAGGTGTTTTGTGTGTTTTTTAAGATGATGTTGGGCTGGAAATTGTGCTGAAACCTGGGAAATACACCTGTTGTATCAAACACACCAAGAAATGTACATCTTAAACCACTCAAAATGAGCTGCTAGACTGGTCACTGGGTGACTCTATGTTGTCTGTTCTCAACTGCCGGGTTACAGGGTTACTCTAAAAATTCACTAGCCTACAGCATAAGTCAAGTGAGATAGCATCTAGACTTCATTTTGTTGGAGGCTATGTTGTTATTAATGTCGTCCTGCCTCACCAAAATCTATAGTAACAAGCCACTGCTTATCCACACAAGAAAAGCAAGTGGACTGGTTTAATCCTGAATACTTTTTATACAGCTTTTCTTCTGAGATTTTTATTCTGTCTTCTGCATTAGTGTCCCTCACAGCTCCAGCATTCCTGGTTCAGTCCTGAGCTCAGGCTATTGTCTATGTGGAGTTTCACATTTTTTCCCCATGTCCATGTGGGTCTCCTCCAACCTTCCAAAAACATGCCAGTAGACAGAGTCACCTAGAAGAGCCTTTGTGTGAGTCAAGCAACTTTAACAAATCTAAAGATCCCCTTATTTTTGAAATGGCGTTTAAAAAATGATCTGTTTGTTGAAAAGTACATGCAAATGAACAGCCATGGAAACGTCTGACACACTAATACAGAAAAGACGAAAGGTATACCAATATTCTTTCTAAGCACTCGTTCTTTAGAGTGGTGCCATTTTTGTTTTCCATAATTTTGGTTTCATAATTAATTTTTGTAAACACCAAAATTACTTTCCACTACAGATATCCTTTCACATGATTGTAGCATTTATGAGGTAAAAAAAAAAAAAAGTTGCTTTATTTATCTGTGGTACTAACAATCAGTCAGATGGTTCTTCTATGTCAGTGCTATATAACTTATACTTATATTATAACTTAATTGAGCTCTATTAGGTATATTTTAACTTCACTGTTTTTGAAAGCATCGTCACTATGCCCAATTTCTTCAGAGGTCAGAGGAGTCGCTACGTTAGCCGTGCCGTAATGATTCTCTCACAGTGTACAGATAACGACTGAAAAAGCGAAATAATAACAGCAAGACAAAGCGTGATCCAGGTTAGGAGCAAGGCCAAGACTGCGAGGAGCCTCTCGGTCACATTGAGACGCAGCCTCGAGGCACGGAGCCTCCCACAAGCTGCCGCAATTCTAAACACCTTCCTCATTCCATACGCACCGCTGAGACCTCGTTTACAAAACCGACCCTGCATCAGAGTCAGAGTTTCACCGGAACGGTTCACGTGTGCCTGTGAGACGGGGAGGAGCTGATCTGGAGTCAGGGATTTGAGGCACAACTACAACTTAGACAACTCCCATATCAGACTGTTTGGATAGATACAGAGGCAGGTTAAAAACGTACCCACCCACAGGTGCCACACAGGACGTCAAGATTTATTGAAGAAGCGATAACCATCAGCTGTGTGTGTGTGTGTGTGTGGGGGGGGGGCTGTCAGAGTGTTGGGTAATTGTCATGGTAGACAGGATAAGCTGCTGTCTGTGCCCAGGGCATAATAGCAGGACTATCATATAATATATGATATGATATAAAGTGCATGACAACTCAGCCTTAACGACAAAATAACACTGATATGTTTGCACAAAATAGGAAAGTAATCAGCACCTTGGTGGTGCCATACAGCAGAGTCACGGTTACCACCCCGAAATTGATTTAATATTATTATTATTACTTACGTTTCTTATTTTTTTGTTGTTGTTTATTAAAGCATGACATGTGCTTTTTATCCGTTTATAGTTACACTTAATGCTGTGGAACGTCCATGACCTGCTACCATTTATGTAATAACAGCTGTAAACAGTCTTTCCCTCACCAGCCTCTCTCTTTTTTCCTCTCTCACTCTCTTGAAATGAATACAGCAAAAAACACACTTGCCACATAAACTCGTCAAATGTTAAATAAACCATTTTTCCTTACAGAAAACGTCACCATATTAACTATTACACACATTTTTTAGGCGCTTATTATTAGCATCTGCCGAATAAGTCCCTGTGAAGTCCGCTGTTGCCATAGGAACGATACTGTGTTGAATGAGTGCATTATTATGAACATGTGCTCCTGTCAGAGCTGCTGTTATAAACACTTTCTGACCAATCAGAGTCGAGGATTCCTCAAGAAACAATGTAGTTTCATGATTAGTCCAGCTTAAGAATTCGTCCTATTTGCGAAGTCAGTTTTAGGCCACAACTTTTGGCTTTGTTTCGTTTTGATTATTATTTAACTGGAGATTCACATTTTCTGGGTCAAAGCTTCAAGAGTCATCTACCATCTAATCCAGGTTTTAACCACTGTAATCTTGATTAATAATGTCAGCAGTAATGTAACTATTATCACTTCCCTCTTCGTTTCTACACTCACATGTGCAATATTTAATATTAATTCTTATATAATGTCTATGTCATGTGTCATACTTTCTGGTGCAGTATTCTAACTTGCTCTTTCTTGTCTTAATGTTTATGCTATGTATATCTTGTGAACATATACAGTATAAAGCTACAAATCAGCTGTGATTACTTTGCTATAGAACGTGGTCTGTTTTTGGTTAGCTAAAACTAATTTCTGTAATATTAATACATGATATACAGCATATGGTGGTTGCGTAGTTGGTTTGATATTCCATGATCAATGTCTTGCTCATTTTCCTAAGCATGACCTGATTCGTGTTAAGTGTTTACACACCGCAGGTGCCACGAAAAGCCGGTTTGTTGTCCAAATCATCTCCTAATATGTAGACGAATTAGTGTGCAGGTAGGCCGTAGTCTGCCTCAGGTTAAACCCCAGCTCCGTGTTCAAGTGCTCCCCCTGCTGCCGCTGCGAATAAACAACCGCAACCAAATCACTGGAAAAATATCTACAGCTCAGAAGTTTAATAGAAAAATTACTTTACACTGTGTGACAGACGATAGAAATATAAAGGTAAGCACGGTGTAGGAGGCGAGGCAGGCTGGAGAAATGCTTTTTGTATATTTATTTTCCATTTCTTCATATAATTCAATAATTTCAGCTTCCTTTGTACTTTCTTTAAATGTAAATTCATTATTTTGGTATCAAAAATATGATTGTAGCTAATGCAAAAAATTGAGTTTTATAGTTACAGTAATATTTATTGTAAAATTTGACATGGAAAATGTTTTAGTGGCTATTTTATTTTTATATTTTTATTTTTGCTATTATATTTGCCATTATTATTTTGCTATTATTTTGCATTCTATTTTTAGAGGATTGTGTTTCAGTAGCCATAAAATGGTCTCTTTTTGGTTTTTGGTTTTATTAACATTATACCAGGGCTCAATTACAGAAACATAAATTTAGAATTACAGAATTATTATTATTATTATTATTATTATTATTTTAATTGGTAGAGAATACGCTTGCAAATGTCTCCTTAAAAGTGCTATCTTAACACATCTAAAAGCATTAAATGAGCTCTGAGAAGATCACTTACAAATTATTGTACAATCTTCAATAAAAGGGACTCTCAGGGTTATTTGGACAGTTAAGGGTTATTTGCTTTATAAGTGTGTGCTACTTGGAACTCTGATAGAGCTGTAGATCTAAAACTTTAAAGGGTTCGTCTAGAGAGACAAACCAACAAACCATTAAGCTTCTAGATTTTAAACATTTTTAAACATTTATCCCCAAGAGGTTTTTTTTTTTCCATCTGTGATTCTCTTGCCATGTGATCATATGACCATATAAAGATATATAGATATAATGATATATAGTTCATGATCTAGTTTAGATCTATTTTCTGATAAGTTTTAGGGTTCCACATAGATAATTGTTCCCCCAGAGAGACAAATGAAGAACCTATAAAGGGTCTTCATTAGAACTTTTTATGGCTTTTAGCCATTAGTCTGTACATTTTACAAATTATATATATATATATACAAACATATATCAAATCATCAGCAAAGATTTAATACAGTCATTTAATCAAATACAGTCATCAGTATTTGTTTTATTTTTCCCCACACCCAACCCCAAAGATTTTAAAGTTTAAAAGAGTATAAAATATTTTGAATGTTAGCATCATTTTACGGTGGTACAGGCACATCTATTTTTTTATTCTGGTTTGTTTCTTGTTGCAGGACAAACCCACAAATCAATAATCTCATGTATAAAGTGTAAAACAGAGGTATATTTTCAAATATTTGTACTTCTATCTATCTATCTATCTATCTATCTATCTATCTATCTATCTATCTATCTATCTATCTATCTATCCTTACATCCTTATCCACTGCACAAGTGCACTCAAATCATATATCATGTAAACAATGTAAATCTCACACACACATGTAAAAATGAATTACTACTCTTAATTCACTTCCATTCTTAATTGTACTCACACTGATCATTATTCAGCTGTTTTTGGGTAATAAACGCGTTCTGACACAGCGCAGTATTAATCTGTGTTTCTGTCTTTAAATCACATCAGAGTCGTAGCACCGTAGCTCAGAAAAACACAGCACAACACAGAGAAAAGCTATTTCTTCAGGAGGCCGTGAGTTCGTATCCTGAAGATACCGCAGCTATCCGTCACAGGGAGGCTGTGTTCTCTGAGTGGGAGGGGCATACTCTGTCTGCCCTGTCAATTACAGCGACACTAGCCAATCATGGGCGTCTGTGAGCTCGTGTATGTAGAAGAGGGCGGACAGCACTTTCCTGAGAATGTGTTATTCTGCCCTGTGATGCAGCAGTTAGAAAAGACGCAGCTGGCTGACTTCACATGTTTGCCATCAAACGTCGGCGTCATGTGATCGGAGAGAGAGCGGGCTGGTGGGTGGGAATTGGGAACAAATTAGGGGAAAAAAATGGGAGGGGGGGGTGAAACAGCACTCTGTCAGTCATATGAAGTAAAGCAATGCTCTGTTCTTAGTCTGTAAAATTAAGCAAACACGCTGGTTCTTAGTGGAACACTGCCTGTTTACTGATGCCTGCTTCATTCCCACCATTCTTCTGCTGTGTGTGTGTGAGTGTGTAGTGCTGGGATCTGAACCAACACAGCATCTAATCCGGCGCTGCCCCTTATTCTTATTGTTGTAACCGGGGTTGTTAAAACCTTCAGTGTTGCTGTGAAAGCAGGCCTCGGTGGAGGTTCTGCTGCCACCCCGGGCTCTACGCCAGGACAGAGCCTTGCTAAGCTGCGCTTAATGGAAGCACAATATTAGTGCAAGTGCGGCGTCGTGTCCTTTTCATTTTTAACACCTTACAATAATCTTCCTCAGCAGGAGCCAGCCAAGCTTTAATATGACGTTATTACACTCTGTTCCTCCTGTACGGCTCTCAGATCCTTTAATAAATAGCATTGGGGGGAAAGAGAAAGTGGGAATCTGGGAGCTAGGATTAAACCTTCTTATCTGAAAATATATCCAGATTATGATCCAATACCAGCAAAAAAGAATGATGGATCGGTTAAAGAAAAAGGAAAATGAATTACATTTGTTCTGTAACAAATGGAAAAGAATGAGATTGCATTTGGAAAAGTTTTTTTTTTGGAACTGGAAATGTTTACACATAAAGAGATTTGATTGTATTTTTTTTTTATTAGGATTGATTTTATTCTATTTCTACTTTCTACTATATTATACTTTGAGTGTAAGTGATTGTGTCTCTGTTTTGTGTAAGTTGTGTTTTGGCTATGTATTTTTTGAAGTGCTTCATTTAAAGCTGAGTAGTCGTTAAAGGAAAAAAATACCAGATGGGTATCGATATGAGCTAATACTCAAGGTTGCAGTATAAGGATCAGTGTCGGAAAAGGAAAAGTGGTATCGTGCCATCTCTGTTTATATTATAAAGTAAAGGGATGGTCCATAGCAGTGCTATGAGTAAACAAGGACAAAACATTATACCTGAAAAAAAAGCTTCAGATCTAAAATGTTTGATGTTGATGACCAAAATGAGAGAAAATATTGAAGTGTTAAACAAAATATAACAATATTTTTGACATGGGCAAAATGCATGCGGTTTAGGACTGCTATAAAGAACAGACATAAATAATAATAATAATAATAATAATAATAATAATAATAATAATAATAATCAGTTAAAACCTCTGAAGCTAAATCAGTCATTGGAGTCTGGCACAAAAATATATATTTTCATATAATTGGGGATTTTGTGTAGAATGTTTATAAAGATATATAGTTATAGATCCTATATTTTTCTAGAAACAGCCTTAAATTAACTAGCCATAGATGTGGACACTATGCAGGAAAGGGTTAAATGTGGTGTGTGTGTGTGTGTGTGTGTGTGTGTGTGTGGAAGGCAACTATTCATCTCAAATCTGCTGGAGACATCAAAAAAACCTAACGGAAAAATCGCACAAATGTGATCGTGAGTTTTTTTCCGTGATTATTATATTACACGTGAAAGTGCACAGTGTGAACCAAGTAAACACGAGTGATAGCATGTGAATATGTGTTCGTGTGTGAAAATGAGTTAAATATATGAAAACAAAACACACAAACTGCAGGCGAATGACTACTACATGAAAAAAAAAAAAGATAAAACATATCACATGACGCATTTAAAACCAGATATCTCAGTTTCACCTGTGAAACATCGCTAGTCACACCTGAGGCTCATGGGACTTTTCTGTCTTTCTAATAAAAACATAGACTTGGCTTTGAATACACACGTTAGAATTTGCAATAAATTATATATATATATATATATATATATATATATATATATATATATATATATATATATATATATATATAAAACACTAATATAAAAAAAAAAAAAACAAAAAATCAAAAAACACACACACACACACACACACACACAC
>CM074977.1:3692247-3718460 GCA_037576825.1 Pangasius krempfi | reverse complement strand
AACACCCCCCCCCTACCAAAAATAAACCCTTTATTTAACGTAACCTTGCAATATTTCCAATAATTTTTTTTTTTCTTAATGGGTGTCGTTTTTTTTTTTTTTTTTTTTTTTTTTTTTTTTTTCTTTCCCCATTAGCCTAGTGGGTTCTTGACATGCTGATAGTTTTCGTTCATTTTGCAGTGGTTACGAAACCAGTTATGGTTGTTTATTGCAGAATGTATTGCATGAAATGTAGTTCAACAAGCCCACCATCCTGATGCCAGGAGGAAGCTATTTTCTGATAACCATTTCCTCTGCTAGTCCATCATGCTGGAGATAACATCAGAGTCAGTGCTGAAACAGTTTCAGACGAGAAAATCTGTCAGCGAACATGTCTTTACTGGAATGTAACAGAAAAATAAGGATGGTGAGAGATTATATGACAACAGATCATCAGAATTTTCTTAGAATTTCTAAAAAGCAATATTGTTGGACGTCACAAGAAAAGAAACAAAAGATTCTTTGGACTGTTAGGAGTTCTTTGATTCTCTCATGTTGTATGGTTTTATATAGAAATTTCCAAGGATCTCGGTTGGCTTCCAAGAAAGGATGTGACTCTGTATTGACTCCCTGCAGGAAGTGAATCAAACATGAGTCTTGTGGATATGATCTGCTAAACTGAGCCAAAGGACAGAGCTGTAGCACTGCAGAAACGCCATGTGTTTTAGAAATTTTGACAAAAAACATCAAATAAATACTGGCTGCTTACACAAACTAGTCAGTAAACTAGCTGGCTCTGTGTTTATGTGATTTCTATACACTTGGTAAAGGCTTGTTTACCATTTGGCGTCACCATAGTATTAACCAATGACTGAAAGCGTTTTTACAAGGACGTTTTCAGCTGTACACGTCCCCTCAGCCAACGTTTTTTTTATGCAGTGTGAAACTAAACCAAACAGCCAACGAACCAATAGTATCAATTTTGGTCTGATTCAGACTCAACCACTGGACTAGTAACTGTATAAGAGGTTAGAGGCTTCTTCATGCAGAGATTCATCAATCCCAGTATTAGAACAGACAACTCTCGTTAACTAAAGAGTAAGACTGATTACCTGAGTGAATTTCTTTTGCATCGTCTCTCATACTTAAACAAAAAAAAAAAAAAAAAAAGGAAAGTATGTATGATTTTATTGTTGGACACTGAGTGTGATTCATCACTGAACAATTCCTGAAGAGATCGTTTCCATATAGATTGCTTTTGTTGCGTTATGACTGAGTCAGGTTTCTGCACTTAGTCGACTTGTGCTATGTTTGGCCCATTTGGTGTGACAATCACTTTCAGGACTGAAATGAATAAATGCATTTCTGTTACACTGTTGAGTTTTGAGAGGTAACAAAATTGGGGCTCCACCTTTTTAGTGGGTTAGGGTGCTTTCACACTTAACTGTTTTTTTTTTTGTGTTGATTTGAGAAAAGAAAAAAATTATATTTAAAAAACATAATTCTTATTAGTTCTAGCTAGTATCAACTAACTAACCAGAAAATCAAGACAAAATGGAGCTGCTTGTGCAACCTTGTTTTTAATAGATTTGCAAATTAGTTTATCAAATAGTTAGATTGCAACATTTGAATATCAACATGTCGTAAATGCCCTTATTCCCTCACTAGAAAGACTAATTTTTTCAACACTTTGTCCTCCATGTTTGTTTTTCTCGCTCGTCTGGCAACTTGTGACCTGATTTTCATCACTTGGCGCTTTTCTGAAAAGTGGAACTGGCATAGAAGTGTGCATCAGGACTGTGATCCAACAAAAAAGGCAGGGGACTGGGTGATTTCTACTCTCAATACTCTGATATGAAGCCTGTGGGACGAAGAACGATGACATTCGTTAAGATGACAGTGTGTATTGCGCTTACACAGCACTGCGTGACGCATTTCCTGTTTTCATTCATTCATCTTCAGGGCCATGGTGCTTTAAATGACTAATTTGTTCATATTTTGATAAATATAACTAACTAAATTTGTCAGAAAATATAGCAGACAAGTGCAAACTACTGTATAATAACTGGAGGAGTGGGCGAGAGTAGTCCGAATTCCTGCCGGACTGGGCTGGAATGGGATGATGTGACGAAATGTGACGAAAAGCATCCCATGGTACACAAAGGTGCAAGGCAATTCCTTGATAATGCTGACTCTAAGTCATGTATTTGGACAGAAAAGCTGACATTAAACTCTCATCTAAAGCTATACATGACTGCTCTCTCTGCCATCCTCAGGGAGTTTCTAAACCTTTGGTGACTCAGGAGCTTCACATCAAGCAGAGTTCTGATAATCAGAATGAGACATCCTCAAAGAAAACAAGTGCTTTCTTTGAAACGCCATGTGTTTGTGTGTTTGTGTGGGGCTGGTGGGTGGGACGTCCTGCGTGGGCAGCAGAAAGCCTATAGAGGGCAGACGTTTGGCTTGAAAGACAACATCAAGGAAATAGTAGCACGTTTTAAGGCAGACGCTTCAAAGAGAGAGACTCTTCAGTGACGGGGAGGAGGAATCCCCTAAAACCGTGAGCCCACCGTGTCCTTTAACTGCACTGTGTTGTTACTTACCAGAAGTGTGACATCACACTGATTAGACTATAAACAGAATAAAGCAGTAGCACCTCAGGGGCTAAGGTTCTGTACTAAGATGGCAAATGTAGTGCACAGCGTGTTAAAACTTTGAATGCACTTGAGACTTGAGTGCAAAAGGACTTAACCTCTATTCAAGAGCTACGCTCAGAGGCGGAGTTTGAGTAAAACAGAGACGTGTCTTGGTCATGCTGAAATGTATGTTTTGTGCTGTAAATGCACTCAAAATAATAAAAATAACTATGGAATATACGTATATGAGGCCAAGAGTAAATACATAAATATAACATTATTAATTAGAAAGAGACAGAATCTTATTCTGAGACATTGTTTAACAGGAAAAGCAAATTGTTCATGCATAAATTAATTAAATTAAAATGATCTGTAAGCGTAGGAGATGAGCGCCTGGTCACTTTATCCTTCCAACCGTGGTCACATTTTCTTTACAGTAGATTGCATCAAATTAATATAAACATAATGGCATTATTTTATTTATTAGACAACTCAAAAGAGTGAAGTAAAAGTGTGATAAATTCGCCTACATCCCACACACACATTCCGAATTCTTGACCTCGATTTAGTGTCTCATGGCTTCATTAAGTTCTAAAGAATGAAAAAAGAAAGCCTTTATTAGTCACACAAATTACAGTGCCGTGTAGCGCTATTTTTTCACATATGCCAGTAAGTCGGAGTCAGAGCCACAATTCAGCATCCCTGGAGTAGAGGCCATGCTCATGGGCCAAACAGCTTGAGCCCCTGACTTTCTGATCAGTAACCCAGAGCCTTAACCACTGAGTCACTTAACCATTAAAAATATAAAAAACACAACATAACAGAATGCGCTGGATCAAGTGCTATTCTATAAGCTGCTGAATGATGACTGTGGAAGCTATTTTCTTAAAGTGAACCAGTGATTCTAGAGCTATCCAGGCAGTAAAATATCAGCAATATACTACACTCTCATTAGATTTATTTCAACCTCTCATTCATATATCATCGTATTACACTTAGGAACATTTGTGAAACCGAACACACTAACACACTTGGTTCAAATTAATGTGTTTGTCGTTTTAGCGCAAACTTTTGCACTCAAGTCTATATGGATTCTTTTTAATTTTTGAGTGTTTTGGCACAAAGTTTTGGCACACTCTGCATTACATTTACCTTTATTTTAATGATGTATGGCCCTAATTGAAGACATTTTTTAATTTTTCACTTTTTTTTTTAAATACTCTTTTCAGAAATCCAGCTAGCACTACACTACATCACTCCTGCTTCTGTACTGTGAGAAAACACACAACGGCCATAAAGGCAGTACCCCAGACCCCACTTATCCACCCCCCCTCCTCATGTCTTACGTCTTTTTGTTTTTCTTGTGGGCCGGTCTTCCTGTGCACCTGTGAATCTAACTTCCTGTCTTTCTTTCCTTCTCTATCTCTATCTCACCCGCTCTGTCTCTCTATTACCCCCAAACCGCATTCTCCCCCCGGCTGCCGTCACTCAAGCATAGCTGCATGTTAAGCAGGCAGGGACACACACACACACACACACACACACACACACACACTGAGGGTGAGAAGCTCACGTACATGCATGAATAGTCATGTAGATATAGAGATATACAAATGTAGGCCCACACACACATACACACACACACACTTTCTGTCAGCTTACATGACAGCAAACAATTTCAGAAAGATTATGAAACAGAGAAATCTTTATTTTCATTCATCGCATGATTACAGAAAAGTAATAATAACAGGATAAAAACAGCTTTACAAAATGTTCCTGACTTATTTAAAGAGAGAAAAATAGAAAAATAGAGACATGTCGTGTCTTTCCCCTCCTTTCTCGACCTTTCTACACTATTTCACCATAACATTGTGGCCAGTAACCTGCATGTGACAGTTTCCCATCAGCACTAAGTCTACCACACACACACACACACACACACACACACACACACACACACACACACACACACACATGCTGAGCACCAGAAAAAGATGGATGTCTCTGATTAAAGGTTCAGGCTTGTGAATAACAGTAAGTCTCAAAGCTCAATTTCTTAGTATTGGGCTCTTCTACAGAGACTTCATTCAAGGAAAATTACATTCAAGATTAGACGCCTACAGAACACACACCACTCACACACACACACACACACACACACACACACACACATACACACACACACACACAATATACAGTACAAATATAAATAGACGACTGATCAAGCTGTAAACAGGAAGCATTTTTAGCTTGATTTTTCTATTGCAAAGAAAAGGCAGCTGATTTTCAAAGGGAAAAAAGTGAAATTAAATGAACATTCTGCACACAGTATAAAAGTTGAATTGTGTTAAATTGTGAATTTAAAAAAGTTACCAAGGACAGTATTTAACAGTTTGGAATACATATTTATAATACTGTATATAGCATTTGATGGGTATTTCATTTCATGCCACTTTGGCGCACAGCTTTGAGTTTACTGTTCACAAGTCTGTTGAAGGTAGACGGGGATCTGACACGCAGTTACCTCTCCGTCCCGTCTCCTCCTGCCCGCTGGGTCTGGAAGGATTTTTGGAGATGAGAAACAGCGCAGATTGGAGGAAAATGAGCGTCCTTGGACAAGTCTGCTTCAGGCAGTTCAGGTTGTGACGTCACTCCTGCATGTGCTGCAGACTTCTCGGATACTCCTCCACGGGCAGAGTTCCCTGAGTGGGCAGCTCGTAACCCCGCAGGTAATGCCCGTTGGTCTGACCGGCGTAGTACACCAGCTGTCTGGCAAACATTGGCTCCACCTGGGGGAAAACAGAAATTCATGAAAATAGATGGCAGAGCCCCTGGTTGCTAAATATGCCTACACACTATTTATTCACAGAAAAACAGCCTGATTTAAACCTCTGTATAATGGCAGTTAAATCAGATACTCCTATCTGATTGGTCAGAAGGTGTGCATTATTTTTGTATACCTGCACGGCTCAGATAGTAGTTCTGGCTGTAACATGAACAAGGAATGAAGTGTTGTTGTTTAACAAAGAAGGTTTTTTTTTGTTAGGAGACATTTATTGAACATTTATGAAAGGAGTGTTTGTGTAATAGACTTCAGGACAGAGGAGTTTATGCTTTCCTGTTTCTTGGTAAAATGACAAGCTGCATTTTTTTTTGTTATTCCTTCCAAAACTGATCTGAAAATAAAGTAGGGCTGTAGGACTCGCATTCTGTCTTGAGCCATTTTCTATAATGGCTTGGACTTGTCTTAGACTTATTAGCATTTGTACTTGGACTTTGGTCTGTCTTGGGCATTGGGCTCGCTAAATATGGTCTTAGGCTCAACTGAGATGTTCTTTTTCACAAAGACAATAAGTAATTCCTTCTTCTAGAAAACAGCTGAATTACTCCCGCAATGCAGGAATGAAGCTGACTAGTTGAAGTAAAGGCTTGGCCTTGTAAAGGATATGATGGTTTTCATTCTCGATCTTGACTCAGTCTTGCTTTCATTTGGACTCGATCTTGCTCAGTCTCGACCCCCCCAAGACTCTTCTTGACTTGATCTTGCTCAGTCTCAACCCCCCCAAGACTCTTCTTGACCCGATCTTGCTCACTCACGACCCCCCCAAGACTCTTCTTTACTTGATCTTGCTCAGTCTCAACCCCCCAAGACTCTTCTTGACTCGATCTTGCTCAGTCTCGACCCCCCAAGACTCTTCTTGACTCGATCTTGCTCAGTCTCAACCCCCCATGACTCTTTTTGACTTGACCTGGCTCAGTCTTGACCCCCCAAGACTAAGACATCCTCATCACATTTCTGAAAAAAGAACATAGAACCTGAACTTCATCGACTTCATCGATTTGTTCTTCCTGAAACCTGTAGTATTTCAGAGACGGAGACATTTCTGGTACTAGATCCACTACCAATATTGCTGTGGTGCATTAGACCAAAAGCTTTTGGAAAAGTAACTGGTACTACTTTTCGACTATATTTATTCAGCTCCAGAATTGGAAAATTGGATGAAACTCTCCTTATACCACAGCGCTGTTGTGAGATCCTAGTGAAGGAATGCATGTGTAAAGCTGCTATAAAGCAAGTGAGAACTTGTTTCGCAGACGTTCAAACACAGAACGTTCTTGACGTTCTTTAATAGAGTACATATTGTAATTGTCAAACTGATGTAGTAGAAGAGGAATAAAACAAAGAGGAATAAAACACTTCAGGATGGTAACTTCAATGATCAACTTCATGATGGTAACAGTAACTCAATGGGCCGCGTCACACCACCATGTTGTTGATTATTTTCCTATAAAATCACATCCTGAAGTGTTTTATTCCTTACGTAAACCATGATCGATGCAATTTTCTCCCCTTTTTCAATAAGAAATTCCAGAACTTTACTTCTCATTGATATACACGCAAAAGAGAAACAGATTTTAGTTCAGGGAAGTCTGTAGTTTTTCAAAACCAGTAGAAAAACGTCCAAAGTTGATCCTGGGAAAGGTTCTCCAGGTTGCCCAACACATATATATATCTGGATTTTAGCATGCATTAACCATACACAACTATTTCACTCACTAAATTAGCTTGCTAACTCTTGCTGCTCAACAAATGCCTCAACCTTAACTCTCATTAGCTTTGGCGGGATGATTTTGGGGGCCAAATTTCCACATCCACATCATATGTTTCTCCAAATTTGTGTGTGTCCTAAGATCACCACCAAATGTACACTATGCTGTTCATGTAGGTTCAGAATTTGTGTTTTCTCATTCCTAATACCGGAACAACACACAGAAATACACTAAAAGATGCAGCATGTGGACCGTTTCAAATGTTTGGTTGCTACCAGACCACATGTTTGTACCCATGATCTGGACTTCTCCGCACCAGTGAGCACAGTTTTACGTCAAATCCACCACATTTCATCAACTCTGACATTGGCTTCAAGATTTACTAACAAATCTGTGCCATTTCATTTTAAAAAAAAGCTCTGCTCGTGTTAGATGTGGGCTCAGATTTCCATTTGACTTGTTTATGAGAGGATTTTTAGTTCGAGTCATACATCGGCATGTACATGAGCACTGCTGGTTTTCTCTGGCACTCAGAACCATCAGGATTCAACGCACAGTGTCTGGAAATGTCACATTGTACCCTGAGGGCTTGGACGTGCAAACACAGTAACAATTTCTGCTTCCATAGAAGCAAAATATTTTCCTCTGGATAATTTGGGGTTTTATAATACAATCAGACTTTCTAATCTTTATAATTAGGGTGATTGCATTTACAATGGCATTCAGGATTGTGTTTAGTCAGGACATTCTTTTGTGTTCCTTTATATTATACTCCTGTCTTTTCTCATCAAAAATAAAAAGTACATCTAATATCTGTTATGTTTTCTGAAACAACATGTTCCAACTATGTTGGATGCCACTCCATTTTCTGTAGGAAAAAAATAGCTTTTGTTCTAGCTAGAATACAATTCATTTTGTAAATAAGAAAATAAATACATTGCCGTTGAAAAAATATCTGAACCTGTTATTTTAGCATTTTCGCAACATAGATAGGAATCGATAGAAGTGACCCTGTTTTGTCTAATTTTCAATTAAAAAGCAATTGTAACAGATCCTACAATTTTTGTCTATCATAATTTCTTGATATCCCTTGAGAATACTTTTGTCTATATAATTTTAAATATTGTTTAAAATAGCTTTCGGCATTGTTTGACTTCGGATGTTAAACGTACCTGAGCTGTGATCATCTTGCTCTGTCGCTGAGGATCTGGATATTCATCTCCAAAGCAGAGAACCACCTGGTACCTGGGCATCGGGCGTCCGTTATGGATGTAACCCTGGAACTCTGTGGCGAAAGCAGAAATTGTGGTGATGAGTGAATATCGTGTGAGCTGGAGAATAGTTACAGGACTGCAAGTGCTGCTTTATTTTCTGAAATACGATTTTGTTTTCAATGATGTAAAAGAAAAATAGGCATAAGCAGATATACTTATACCATAGTGCTGTTGAATTCTTGATTCTGATTGGTGAAAAGGTGTTTCATTTTCTATAACAGCTAGAAAGGATTCTACAGATATACTAATTAAAAAACAATTACTTTTCTGTAAGCTTATTTTACAGTTGTGGAAGGAGTCTCCAGTGTCAGCGCTGTAAAGAGGTAAAGCTGTAACTTTTAGTTTAATTACGTGAGAAAGTTATTTTTGTCTTATTAACTTTGAGAGGGAGAATAAAAAGAGAGACGTTGGTGAGGGAACGTCTGTTTGTACCTGGAAAATAAATGTAAGTGCTAACAGGAACTAACGTTCCACAACATTAATAGTAACTATAAACTTAAAAAAGTAGAATGTGTAATTTTTTTAAATAAATGAAACAATTGTAAATCATTTACTGCAATGCTAAAAGCGAAATAAAACACTTCAGGATATGCTGTTATTGGAAAATAATTAACATCTGGGTGGTAACAGTAATTCTTCGTGACAGGCTGCATCACACTTGTATTTTATTTCTTACTTAACTATTTGATGTGATATTGAAATAGAAATGCTGATAGACCTAGCACCATGCTAGCTCGCTACGATTTCTCTCATGTTAACAATTGTACAAGTATCCTGCTGTTTAAAAAAAAAAATTATTTTAACTTGCTACACAAATGAGCTACTTAAGCCTCAGCCTTTATAGATTATCCATGCTGTGTGTTTTTGTATTTCCCTTTGCTGTCATATTGTCATATGCTGACATTCTCTCACACAGGTAGCTAGGTGACTTTGCAGTTCTTAAGCTAGCTGGTTAAATCAAATCATGTCCTCAGACAGTAGGACTGTTTTTATTTGAATTATCATTATTATGCAGTCATTCTGGTTATTGTTTGGCCAGAAGATTGCTGCTAAAAGAGCTCAGGTTGCGCACTTGCAACCGAGCAAGTTATATAGCTAGCTAGAAAAGATGATAAAACTTGCTAATCAGCTCCTCTGAACAGAGTTGAGATGCTAAGATGGTGTGTTAAAGAATTTGTAGTGCCAGATTACTTTCTAGAACTTAAAAGTTAAGCCCTTACGATAGAAACATAAATTCTGAAAACTTGTTTTATTTACACTTCAATGAAATCGGTGTCAAAAACTTTATAGAATTGGTCTCATTCATCAAACTCAGTACAAACAAATTTATTTGCAGATTCTTAATTCGTAAAATGAGAAATGTGGTATTCATTAAAAAAAAATACCAAAATTGGGGAAAAAGTTCATATCCTGAGTTTGTGTAAATGTAAGAACATTAATGTGAACCTCGATCGATCGGCTTCAAATCGTAGAATTGAGATCAATCAATTTGAGATTTGGATTACGCTATCAAGTTTAAATCACTTATTTATTTCAATTACACACAACTTTAATGAACATTTGGTGACTTGAAAGAAAGCAATCCAAAACAAATCCATAAATTAAGACAAATAAGACTAGCCATTCGATCAGGACAAAACTAATGGCCCCCTATACAACGAGGATCAGTTACTGTGTGTCTATGGCAGCTGACATGCTGCAGAGCCTGAGCTGCATTATTGGAAGATTTAGCGCATACCATGCTTAGGAGGTGTCTTCAGCTCTCTGTGAGCTTTGACTTTCATGGAATTTTGTGGGCATGGCTAAAAGTAAATTAGCTATGCTGTGAATATGCTTGCTACTTTATGGCTGAGTTATTAGATCATTTATCAACACATGATTAAAAATAATTTTGTAAATCTGGCAGGAATTTTTAGTTCAGTTTGACAACGTTTATACACAACTTTACGAAAAGGTTATTACATGAGCTAAGTTGTGAAAGATGATTTGGTTTTGATCAAAGATGATTGCCATATGCAATTCTTAGACTGAATATGGCAATCATCTTTGATCAAAACCAAATCATCTTTCATGCCCTTATTACGCCACTTTGATTGAATTATGTTTTAGTATTACCATTAAACTGTATTTAATGGTAATACTAAAACATGATTCAATCAAAGTGGCTTGAAAATGGCATGATGGTGGCTTGGGTTGTTTAAAAATCTCTAGAACCTAGAACACTAGAAACCATGAAATGTGTAATAATGAATCCCCCCAGAACTTAAGGTTAGCCCCCTCTGATAAAAATTGTAAATATCTGCTCCAAGTCATTCTGTTTCCTTCTGTTCGTCCGGTACAAAAGCACCCGATGAGTAATACAGGGTCCACATGACCCTGTTCTCGTCGCACAGGGCACTGATGACTCGTTCAGGGAGACGAGATGACATTTAGTAACTGTGACAGGTGTAGTCAGTGCTGCAGGTGTCATATAAGACTAAAGAGGGTTCGAAAAACATTCGCCTGAAAAGTTTTGGAAAGTCCTCAGGCTCTGAAGTGACTAATGTGTGACACTGAACTAAGAGTGGCTACGGGTTGAACCACAGTCTGAATGGGGGATGTTAAATGACAGCAGTTTCCACCAATCTTAGCACATAATCATCTTACAGCCAAAACAAGGTTAAACACTTCTAGGATCTAAAATGAGACACGAATAAGCCACTACTGTAACAAATTGATTAATATGACATAGCAATGTCAGCTGATTTACAAATCCCTTTAAAGGTCATGTTCTTTCTTATCATGATTACACTGTGCCCTTTTCCCTCCCCAAAAGATAATAATCCTCATCATCAGCATTACCATCAATATCATTTCATCCTTTTTTTACCACCTTTCACTTGACTTGGCATTTTGAAGAGAATTCAACCCCAGTTTTGAAAACCAGGTCCAATTTTAAAAGTTCAACATGTGTCAAAGTTACCAGAGAATATTAAACAAGGTCTAAGGTCAGACTGTAACCTTATAGAAATATCTAATAATTCCTGCAATGTTCTAAAAACTTCTCAGCTATTAAAAAAAAAATTATAAGCTATAAAATGTTATAGGAATGTTGTAGGAGTGTTTATGAATGTTACATCCAGGAAAGTTGACAGATCCGATGTTCAAATTATGTTCTTCTGACCTAAAATTGTTAGCCAGGGACGTTATTCCTAATACTTAAATATTTATTTATAGAATTTGCAAGCCAGGACATTATGTAAGGAATAAAACACAACTGGCAAGCTGTTATAGGAAAATAATCACTTATGCTTACGTTAAGGCAACGATAAACAGCTGAAGTTAATCTTTTTATTTTATTTTTTTTAATGCGGCTTGTTCCCGTGAAACCACAAAATATAATAACCTCCATCCTGAAGACTTTCTGGTACCACATTGTTAATGTTACAGCTTTAACTCTGACTGTTACAAAGCACTGACACTGGAGACTCCTTCCATAAATGTTACATAAACGTCTCCTTAAAGAAAACTTCACCATATTAATGAATAACCCGCTTTTCTTTGTTAAATGTCCCTGAGTAAGTTGTTACTACAAAAATGATAACATATTAGAACGACAGGCCGGAACTACTCTCATCGAAAATGAATCAACCAATCAGAATTGAGAATGATACTAGCAAGGTAGCTAACATTTAGATGAACTATCTTGTGTTTAAAAAAAGTACTTTATGCTCATGATACTTTCAGAAAATGCTGTACCGATGTCATTTTTGTCAGAGGATCGAATCGAATACTCAAAAAATACCGCATTAGAACCGATTAACCTCTTTTATTTATTTTAGCATGAACTTTCTTTAGCAGATCATCGTTGCAGCCAATCACATGCTTTTATGCACATTATTTAGATGAAGGCAGTTCATCCAGAAAGGAAAGAGGTTTCACTGACGTCTATAGATTTGTTTTATTTTATTTACCTTCTCATGTCTGATTAGTGAACTGACGACATGGCTTGTTTTAAAAAAAAAAAAAAAAAACCTTGATGATGATAACAGAACGTTTAAAAACAGTAGGACGGTGAAGTGTGTATTTATTTTCTGTAAAATTCAAAATGGACCTCTCATCTGTTCAGAGTCGGGGGCACTAGACAAAACAAAGCATAACCACCTAAAATTGTTTTATTGTGAAGCATTACAAGGTAACAGCTGTTGCTAATTGAACCATGTTTGTTTCTCATCTGAAATTTTCCTTCCAGCACAAATAAAAGGTGTAAGGTCATTCTCACCTGACAGGAAGTGCTGCGTGTCCAGGAGCTTGCAGGTCTGCTCCTTCTCCAGCTTGTTGGGTTTGTCCGAGTACGGCGCAAGCGGTCCTTCCCAGTACACCCTGCTCTGGCACAGGCGCTTGGCATAGAGTCCGTCAGGCGTGAGCCAGAGCAGCACGCCACGCTCCAGCACGTTGGGAAGCTTATCAGCACCGCGCCGCTGTGACTGAGGGTACGGATACGGGAAGAGCACGGGTTCGGGCACGCCAAAGAGCCTGTCCTCGCATGGGGATGAAGGGGAGGGCGGAGAGGACGGGGAGGGAGAGGACGAGATCCGGCAGCCATCAGGACTGCTGGTGGTGACCTCTTTTACCAGAGACTCGCGGTAGTACAGTGACACGTGCAGGCGGAAGTCTGGGAAGAGAGCCAGGTTAAGTGAATTTGTGTGGAAAATAATCTGTAACAGCTTGCATAAATGAGGTGTGTGTGGGTGATTGTTTACCAGAGATAGCCATTGCCTCTGCAGATCTCATACTCGGGTCCACTGACACGGGATGCGACTCTGAATGAGTGTACGTGTAGAAGGATCCGGATATCTGGTACCCTGCAAAATGTCATATACTATTAGAAGGAATCGTCTCAATCCCAACAGACAGAAAGTGCAGAGGAATCAGGATTTGTGGGGAAAATAAATCTCTCTGATTGCTTGCTTGAAACAAATCAGTACTGAATCTCAAAAAAAAAAAAAAATCAGATGCATATTGACGGTTAATACTGAATAAATGTGTGGCATTCGACCTTAAAATCCACAATGCCTTCCTTAGGGCTCACAAAAAATTTGCAGTAATGTTTTTGGAATTCATCATGATGATAACGCATATGATAAATTAGAAATAAATTATATTATAAATTTTTAATACATAACCTGAAATTGTTTTTTTTTCCTTAGGTTTATTCAATAGCAGACATCAATTATCAGATATTTTCTCCCTAAAGCAAATAAGAAAACAGCTAATGTGGAAACAAAAACAATGCAATCATTGAAAAAAAAGCTATTACATGACTGAAAACACAATCTTAAAGGTTCTTCGGTTCCATAATGTTGGGAATCCTTAACGGCTCTATGAGTTGTTTTCCTATCAGAAATGTTTCCAAGTGGAATCTATTTTCCAAATAAAGAGTCCTTAATTATTCAAACAACCCTTGAACGCTTTTTTCCTAAGTATGATGCATCAACCCAGATATTGGTAATATTACTACGGGTAATTAAGAAGAAGAAGAAAAATCTTCTACATCATTGACACTGAACCCTGGAAGAACCCCATTTCTTCAAGAGTCCATTCTGTAATATATCCTAAGGCTCTCAGACAAACAATGTTCCCTGATCAACTTTTCTTTGTAAATGAATCATTTTTTGTAGCATTTTTGTTTTTATTATATGCAGTTAGGCCAATTCCCAAGTGGTTTCCTGTTCACTACATCCGCTCTCTGTGCAGGGTTTATCACGACAACATTGTTCACAGTGTGAGAGAGTCACAGCTGAAGCGACATTATTATCTCAGATGTGTTTATGAAAGAAACTCGCATCACCATAATGATACAAATGCAAAACTTTAATCCTGAGCCTAGTTTATAAACATCAGAAGTATGAAAGTTCTCATGAACAACAGCAGCCGTATACCACAGCGCACTGCTGACCAGTTCGACTGTGACTTTGCGTGCATTTCTGTTCTCGGACACTTAGAAACAAACACCTAGACAGCGTGTATTTCTGTGCCACTTCTATTTGTGGAGACGTGACGTCATGTTCGTGAAGCCACAGCTGAAGCGTATATGCAGTAAAAAACAGAAGCAGTGTGTTGTTTTTTTGTTTTTTTTCCCCAGACCTTCTTCTCACAGACTCCTCTACTAAACAACTTTGAGTTTTCACTGATTCATCACGTTTTAATCTATGAAGCAGGCAGAAAATAATGTCTGGAATGAGGTCACTTTATACCACATCAAATAAAAAAGGTAAAATAAATGCTAAAATAGCATTTGTCATCTAGTCCACCTTAATATACAGTATGATGATGAAACTCTATTGCGCTGTTGGATTCTTGAATTAGAAGGTGTTGATTAATTTTCTATAACAGCAGCTCTGACAGGTTTACATTAATGCGCTCGTTCTAAAAAGATATTAGAATTGTTATTACTATTGTTTCTATAGTAACAGTTCATTCATACTGTGGATGTTTCACATAAACAGCTTTTTAAAAAAAATAAACGTGTGTAATTGTTGATGCGGTGTAAGGAGACATTTATGTAACATTTATGGAAGGAGTCTCCAGTGTCAGTGCTTTGTAACAGTCAAAGGTAAGGCTATAACTTTGTGGTTTTGACACAGGATAGTCTTCAAGAGAGAGAACAAAAGGGAGGCTAGTGAGGGAACGACTGTTTACAGCTGCCATAACGTAAGTGAGAACAGGAACTTGTTTCATGACAATCCACAACATTAAGTGTAACTATAAATGGATAAAAAGTATAATGTATCCTGTTTTATTAAATGAAAAATTGTAATCGTTGGCAAGTGGCTGTGGCTTAAGAGGAATAAAACCCTTCAGTACGTGCTGTTATTGGAAAATAAACAACTTTGTGGTGGTAACAGTAACTCCGCTTCATCACACACCCATGTCGTTGATTATTTTCCTAAAACACCATCATGGCAGTGTTTTATTCCTTATTAAGACATAAGGCAGAAATTTCTTGTCAAGATGTTTTATACAAAAATGTCACTTTTTGGTTCATCAAAACAAGCCTAAGCTTTTCAACCTAGCTCTAGCTTGCTATTATCCAAATGCAACCAGATGAGCATAGTCATTATTTACGATCAAAATCTAACCGTCTGCTCAGCACTTATAAAAATCCACCCACTGCTTCTTCAGGTTCACGTTAGTGAATATTACTCAGTATTTGCGACACGAGAGCAGTTTTTTTCCTGGCATGCAGTCATCATGAATCAATTTTTACAAGGTCTTTTTTTTTGTCTCGCTTCCAAATAGCTGTTTGTTTCAACATACTTCACAGTATTGTGCTGTGTGAAGGTGTGTTTTCCTTCTGCAAAGTGAGAAGTGGCCATGACGCTCAGCTACGTTTAGAACAACTATAAGTGTTGCTCAGACAGTTCACTTGCCAAATGATTCAAAATATAAATAAACCTGTCATGTGTTTTTGACTAAAAGACAAAAAAAATCAATATATAAAACTAAATCCAAACTAGCTGTCGAAATTACCTGAAAACTTTTCACCACTTATCAGTTCCATTTAATGAAATGGTGTGAGAGTGTGTGTGTGTGTGTGTGTGTGTGTGTGTGTGTGTGTGTGTGTGTGTGTGTGTGTGTGTAGCCTGGAGTGTGTACCGTTGTCGCAGGGTTGTGCGTGCCACTGCAGAGGCCGGGACGGATACGGACTGTACGATAACTCCGCATGCGGCGGCGGATGGTGTGACTGCTCAGGACCGAAGTCTCTCCAGTCTCTCCTGTCCTGCGGCAGCATGTAGCTAGGCATCTGCGGCAATGGATGGAAAAGAGAAAAGAAAAAAAAAAAAGAACAAAACTTGTGCTCAGAAGGTGTTAATTAATTTCCTATTACAGCAGCTCTGACAACAGTGCAGCTCCAAAGCACAGGTTAATATTAATGCGCTTGGTTTCTGTATTAGTATGGTATTGTTTCTGTAGCAACAATGTACTAAGACCTTGTATGGCATACACTCCATATAAATGGATGTATGGAAGGAGTCTCCAGTGTCAGAGCTTTCTGTCTTCAGAACAGAGAATTTCATGCTTTGTGGTTTCTTGGTGAGCTGCGTATATATTTTTTTTTGGTCTTATTAACTTGAAGAAAGAGAAAAAAAGTCAGGCAGGTGAGCGAATGATTATTTATAGCTGTTTAAAACAGGAAGTAACCAGTTTTACGGATGTTCCACTACATTAAACGTAACTATAATTGGATTTTTAAAAAAGTATGACGTGACGTTCATTAATAAATGAAACATTGTAATCGTTGGCAAATTGCTGTGGTGTAAGAGAAATAAAAACACTTCAGGATGTGCTGTTGTTAGAAAATAATCCACTTTGGGCTGGAAACAGAAACTCCACAGTACCAGTAACTTCATCACACCACTCTGTTGTTGATTATTTTCCTATAACAGCACAACATCGAGTGTTTGAACAGTTGCCTGGATGACGACGATCACCAAGAAACTCAGATCTCAAGGTATTCTAGGGTTGAATTTTGCATTTATATGAACACTGGCTTGTAAAGTAGTTTCTATTATTTGAAGTTCAATGAGGAAATGAGAATTGTGGGTTTTGTTTTTTTTTCTAATTGAATACTTTAACCCTTTTTTCAAGAGGAATTTCAGGATCTTCCGATTAACTGGAAAACTGGAACACTCAACAATAAACAGAGGCTTACAAATTAGAAGGTTATCTTTGAGATAAGTCATATAAGCAACATTTTAGTGTCAAATTTCTCACATATATACAGTGGCATGTTAATTATATATTTATAACTCATTTTTGCCAAAAAAAAAAGAAAAAAAAAGAAAGAGATCAGAGCAAACTGTATAATTGTGAGGTATTGATATATACTTTTAATAGTAAGAGCCTACCTGAGGCTGTAGAGGAGGATAGGCAGAGTGTATGGAGTGCATGAGAGGCGTAACGTGTGTTGAGTTGTCTTCAATGCTGCTGGACTTGGAGCCTAAATAATACAAATTAATAACAATGTCATTTCTAAACTGGAAGCATCTGATGGTTGGAGATTCACCAAACTCTTTAAACATGACGTGTGAGAAAATTATAAAAGATCCTCAACGAGGCCTGTTAAGTCTTTTGGTCAATTGAGAGCCAAAGTTTAAATTTTATGGACACTTTATATTAAAAAAAAGGTTCTTCATGCATTCTTTTTATAGTTCATAGCTTCCTAAAAGCTAACTTGCAACACTACACTCCAAATGGAGAAATATCTAGATTTAACCCAATTACATCGATCCAAAATTGATATGGGAATTCCTACACTGCTACATGTCACATCTCCGTAGTAAAAAGCTCTTTAGAGGAATAGTTAATTTACTTAACTATAGTCATTATACTTTACATTTCATCTTATAAAATACTTCTTATAAGAACTTCACCAGCATCATAATGACTATCAGTTTTACAATGATTGTACAGACTGTTTCGTTCAATTGTTTTTTTCAGATACTTGTGGATAATTTGTATCTTAAACACGTCTTCTCTTAAACTGTAGTAACAAAAATATCAAAACTCAACAGAATTATGTTTATTTCATAGTTTTTGTCCAATCGCAACCATCCTGTTATTTGAAACTTGGCAACTTTAAAAAAGTCTTTGTCTTGCCTTAACCCTTTCATGCATTAATATGTGGATGAAAAAAAAAACATACTGTATAACAGTTAGTATTCGATTCAGTTGATTGCTGATAACTTTACAAGTTTTTTTTTTTTTTTTAATATTTGAAGTTTTCCAAGATGCTACATTTATTCATGCAAATATGGCATAGGAATGAAAGTGTAGAATTTCATGAAGTTTACAAACTGAAATTTTTGGTTTTTGGAGTATAGAAAAAAATATTATCAGGAAACTGGTTTTAATAATACAGTGTGCTTCCATGTGTTTCCACTTGAGTTAGTGTGGTTTATAAGGTTTAAAAGAGAAACAAAATGACGTATATCGTACTGACATATATTTGAGGAAACACGCTATTCAGGGGCATGCGACATGACACGATTGTGAAGTGGGCGGAGCTTAAAGTTGGTAAGTTTTAGATAATGCTGGACAAAAGTTAAATAGTTAAAAACTGGACAAACACAAATAGTGAAATAAACATATTTATGTTATATTGACTTATGGTATTTTTTATTATTATATTGTAAGAGAAGACACATAGATGCATTTTATCCAGAAAATCTGAAACATTAATGTCACCATTTCTACCTCTAGTGTAGTATCTTGCCTTAAAGCATCAGTGTACCAAAATAGGAAGCCATGTAGATATCTTGACCAAAAATATCCCTGTGTAGTCTGTACATCTCTGCGAACTGAAATAATAGCAGCACTGAAATGCAAATGACCTTTACACGCCGCGCAAGCCTTTAATGAAAGACAAAGTGAGAGTTCTCCGTGCTCTCTGTTCTCTTGAGCCCTTGTTCTCATAGGGCCCGAGGGGCGATCGTGCTGTTTGGTTCTGTGCACTTGCTAACCGAAGCCCTCTATAAAAAGCACTGAGGGTGTTTAGCACATGTGGTGACTTCCTCTGAGCTTCCTGCCCTACTGAGTGAAAGAGCAAGTCGGAGTGCACACATTAAAAAATTGTTGATCTGTGCTCAGTGTATGCAGTTTGCTGAAGCATGGCATATGCATCAATCATGTTGGTTTTTTTTTCTTCTACTTCACTGGTGCATGAGCAGAAATATGACCCAGTGCACAAACTTTGCTAAACAGATCCAACCCTCCTCTAAGATAGAAAAGATTAAAATAATAAGCTCAAAGGCTTCCATGCAGACATTGCTTTCTGGTTTGGGATAAACCATTTCTAAATGTCTGCAGAAGATCGTGCATGTTGTGGTTGGCATTTATTTTTATGCTTGCAGGAAACCACCGTTTGCTTTGCGGATGGTCATTTCAGGTCAACCTTCTGTATCAAACCACATGTTTGCATTTTGTTTGCATTGTGTTTGCATTCTGTTACTTATCTAAACTCTTAATTCTTTGTAGCTGCTTATGATTCCTTGTAAGCATTTTGTTTTTTATAAACTGTATATGTGCTGTAAGTAATTCCTTGAAATATAATTATGATGTAAAGCAAGTGCTACTATTCATTAATAATGCCATTTTATAACTATTAATGACCTGTGCATAATTATATAGAAACTGTCCTAACAGTTTACGAACAATTACAAGAACATTATAAACATTTAAACTGTCATCACTGAGTGCTTCCATAAACGACAAGGACACACGTGTTTATAAAAATGCTTACGCGGACTCATTACCAACTTACAACAAATTATAAGCGGTGCTGAATTATAGATTCTGTTTGGTCAGAAGGATGTTGATTCATTTTCTATAAGAGCAGCTCTGACAACAGTGCCAGCTGTAATTCAAATCATGCGCTCATCCTTATGTGTCATCGTTTCCATAGTAACAGCTATGGAAAGACATGACTAATAATAGACAGATTTTTACAACAATAACAACAATAACAATTGTTCATTATTTTTAACAATTAAGTTTCCTGTGAGGAGACTTTTATTTAATGTTTCTGGAAGGAGTCACCAGTGTCAGTCAGTAATAGGAAGGACTGCAGATGTTGCGTAACATTAACCGCAGCTTTAAATGGATAAATCTTTAAAGTATGACGTGTCATTTATTCATAAATGAAACATTGTAATCACTGGCAAATCGCTGGCAAAATATGGGATTAGAGGCAGGAAACGTGCTGTTATTGGAAAATAATCAACTTCAGTTTGGCAACAGTAACTCCGCCTTATTACACCAACCGGTCGTTGATTATTTTCCTATGACAGCACACTTCATTATGAATATGGGCTTCATAGATAGTGTTACTAAACTTAGCAACAGTCTGTGTGAGTAAAACCTCCTTCTGACCTGATTAAGGATGATGAGGAAGTTGGTGGTCACAAATCTAAATCTTTCATATTAGGGAGTGTGCGCACACACACACACACACACACACACACATACACACACACACACACACATTACCTCTCTTCGCTCCCTCAGGTATGATCCTGTAGACTTTATAAGGGTCCGATATATCCAGCTGGCTTCTCTCCACAAGTTCATCGAAGTCGTTGCTCTTGTTGAGGGCGCAGCGGAGTCTCGTCTTCCACGTCGGGGGGTCCGGCTTGTCCACACCCTCCCTGTACTTCCCTTTAAACAGAGCCCAGGCCTGGTGGGAACAAACACAATCCGGTTCCTGGTGTGTTCTGATGATCACCCGGTCATTACTGGCTACTCTGACTACTCTGACTACACGGTCGTCTTGTCCTGAGCATTAGTTTTTAAAATCTCACATGAAGAGATTTTCAGACATCACTGGATTCACTACAACGCAATTCAGGCATCATTGTGTTTAGGAGAATAAGGACTTTTGCTCTCTCTAAGGGACACTTAATGGTTCTACATAGAATTCGCCAACAGACTGGTGCCATAGGTGAACCATTTTTGGTTCCCTAATGACCTTTATTCTTCATGGATCTTTAATGATTATTGCCACAGAAAACTAAAAAAATAATTCCCCCACTATAAATGCTACCATCATATGGAAGGATCCATTGACTGTAGCAACAACAATCATGGACCCAGTGGTTCTTCAGGATACCAATTAGTTCCTAAAAGGGTTTTCTGCTTTGAACCCTCTCTGATAGAGAAGAATCCTGCTTGCCTTTCTGGTAAGAAAACTGATAGAACTCAGGATCCGTTGATTTAGGACTCGTTTGATAGGAGTAGATTTGATTGTAGTAACAAAAAAATACTAAAGAAACATGGACCCAAAGGTTATTTTTAGGAAACTGAAAATATTTATTCTATGGTATCTCATTAAATAACATTTTGACACTGTTTTAAGTTCAGAGATGGTTCTAAGTCTGACCCCTCACAAAGCTAAGAACTCCTAACTACCTGAAATGCCACTGAGGAACCCTTAGTGTTATGGGTGTCCTTCAAAGGTTCTTAGCTTCTTACATGGGGTTCTGCTTTGAACCCTCTCTGATATGGAAACACCCAGAAGAACCCTGCAGGCCTTTCTGGAAAAAAACTATGTAGAAACCTTACAAGTTCTTCAGTTGTCCCTCTGGGAAATTGAGTGGTGCCATAGATTAACAATTTCCTGAAGACCTTTTTTTCGATGGACCTGTAACTGTCCCACCATAAATGTTACCATCATTGATCCAAAAAAAACCTTTAAAGAAAAAGTCACTTTTATCTTGACGAGTGTCAGAGATGGTTCCAAGTAGAACCC
The DNA here is from genome assembly GCA_037576825.1 of Pangasius krempfi. Lineage (NCBI taxonomy): Eukaryota > Metazoa > Chordata > Actinopteri > Siluriformes > Pangasiidae > Pangasius > Pangasius krempfi. The sequence goes on along the minus strand of CM074977.1, from coordinate 3,696,732 downwards.
CTTCAGAGCACTAAGAACCCCTAACAAACCAAAGATCCTTTGAGAAACCATTTTCTTCTTTGATTGTATTTACGTTATCAGTGTTCTTCTTTTCATAAACAATGTCTGGACCTCTGTTTATTGTGGCATGGTAAAGAATAGCAGATCTAAATATTCTTTAGAAAAAGAAGGACTTTTAAAGAACCTTTTCTGGCACCTTTATTTTGAAGAGTGTCAGAAATCGTTCCAAGTAGAAACCCATTACACAGCTAAGAACATCTAACTAACTGTACAGCCCTTGAGGAACCATTTTCTTCTTAGGGTTACCAAAGTTCTTCAAGTTCTTAGCTTCTAAAAGGGGTTCTGCTCTGGACTCTTTCTGACTGTAGAACTCAGTAGAGTGGTGGCATAGACAAAGCTTTTTTGTTTGTTCCCTAAAGACCAGTTGGATCTTTAACAATTATTTTTTGGTGCCACAGAGAACAAAGAAATAATTTCCCACCATAAATGTTTCCAGTCAGAAACGGTTCGAAGTAGAACCACTTTATGAAGCTAAAATTTTTTTTTAAAAAAACACCTAACTAACCAAAGATCCCTTGCGGAACCTTTATTTATAGGAGTGTACATTAGATAAGTTAGCAAAGTGTTCTTCATGGGTTCTTAGCTTCCTGGGAGAAGCCCAGGTGTATGTTTAAACATAAAACCAAAGAACCTATAAGGGTTCTAGATTAAACGTAGTTTGAATTGCAGATTTCGCAGAGGTCACCAGTCATCACTTTAGGAGAACCGTTAGAAGTTTTAGTGTTTTCCTATCCTAAACGCTCTTTAGGAACGCTTCAGGAACTGTTAAGTATCCAAAGTATACTTGAAGTAATAACCAGGATATTGCTGTGCTAATTAATAATTGTAATAATAATAATAATAAAAAACATCATCATCTTCAGCTGAACTTTAAGCTCCAGTACGATGATGATGATAATGATGATGATGATGATGATGATGAAGAGCAGTGTACCTTGAACAGTGCCGCATCCTCGTCTCGGTTGTAGTCCTGCTTTCCCGCGTGCTTCCACGGGATCCTGAAGATGGTTTTCTCCTCGTTTTCCCACACCAGGCCTGGGTACTCACCGCTGTCGATTTGCTCGATGAGCCACTGCCGGAGCTTGCCATTGCCGCAGTTGACTGACATACTGCAGTCCCCATCTACGTTCATCCCTGCCATGACACACACACACACACACACACACACACAACACAGGTACCATGAGCTATGTTACACTGTAACAGTTTAACAGTTTTGTTCTGCTTATTAACACACTCACAGTGTTAAATGAGCTTTTACGATCTTACAGTAAGAATACAAATGCACACAATGAACATTACAGACGTTGAGGACACTCTCACCCTAAAGGGTACTAAGCAGTACCTTTCCTTGTCACTGTTATGGCACTGTCAAGAGTACTTTCAGTATCTTTTACCTAGAAATGTTAATGTAGAATACCTTTAAAGTTTTACTCTAAAGGGTAGTTACATACCTTAAATCCAGGTGAAAGATACATACTAAAGGTACAAAAGATAACAACAATGAAGAAAAGTACCATTTAGTACCCTTTTTTTCTTACACACACACACGTCGATGTAAGAGTTCATTTAATTTTAATTTGTGCTGTGTATATGGTTTTAGTTTACAGTTTACTTATATACGGTTCATCAGTGAAATAATGTATAAAAGGCATGCACTAGGCTTTAAAGTACACATTAAACACTCTCAGAAAAAAAGGGTACTCAGCTGTATCTTGCCTTGATGCTGGGGCGGTACTGTTATCTTTTTGTGTGTATCTTTTACATAGAAAGATACACTAAAGGTAGAAGAGGTCTACGGTTAGGGGTTCCACCCCAGCGACAAGGAAAGCTACAGTTTAGTACCCTTTGAGAGTGTATAATGTAGACTTTATAACTTTGTGCATGCTTTACACCACTTGTTTTCATTTTAAACCGTATATAAGTGAACTGCAAGCTAAAAACGTATACACAGCACAGGCTTGGTCCTGAATGAACACGTTTACAGAATTGAATCAACACACAGTACATGCACGTTTCTAGGTAAAAGACATACACTTACACGTACTCATGGTGTACTCCTGTGGGTACCACCCCAGTTTTTGAGAGTGTATAATGTAGGCTTCATAGCCCTGTGCACGCTTTGCACATTATATGACCTTAAATCCTTAAATGTCAAATCTGATATATTAGTATCTTCACTAAAATCATAGCCAGCACAGGTTTGTCTTGAATTGAACACGTTTAGAGCACTGAATCAACTCCTACAGTTCTACACTGAAGTTTAAACAACTGCTACAGTGTTTATTGTAACGGTTCATTCAACGATTTAAAGGGAAACTTAAAGGGAAATTATTTCTTAATAGGTTCTTAATAATGTAGACTTTAGAGCCATCTTCTAAACTTAAATTCCAACCATAATATACTAATAACTAAACTAAGAACGTATACACAGCACAACTGAACTGAACCGAACACTTTTACTGCACTGAATCAGCTCTACTGAGTGCTAAATTGGATCATATTGTGGACTTTATAGCCTTGTGAATGCTTTACACGTCTTATTAACTTAAATTTCAAACCTTATGTATTAGTAACTGAACTGAACTGCACTGAATCTCACACGACACTGAATCAACTCTTAAATTGCTTAAATGACTCATAATTTAGACTTCATAGCTTAGTGCATGCTTCATCCAACTTATTTCAATTCGAAACTTATATATTAGTGACTGTAAAATAAAAACATACACAACACATATTGTGGCTTGAACTGAACACGTTTGCAGTAAAGAATCGACTCTCTGAGTGTTAAATTGACTCATAATTTAGACTTCGTAGCCTTGTGCATGCTTTACACATCTTCTTAACTTCAGTTTCAAACCTTGTATTAGTAATGAAAACTAAAAGCTGAATACACAGCACAACTGAACTGACATGAAGTGAATCAAGCACTGTTATAGGAAAGAATCGACTCCTTGCGTGAGAAATCAACACTTCTAAAATGTTCATTTGTGTGCACTTGTACTTGTAAACATTGAATACTCTCAGAAATAACGGGGACTAAACTGTACCTTTCCTTGTCACTGAGGTGGTTCCGTTAAGCATATACCTTTTCTACCTTTATGAGTGTACCTTTCTTGGAGCTATTATAAGCTACTTTGTGTACTAAAGGTACTAAAGGTACGAAAGGTGTGCACTTGAGGACTGGCACAGGTTAGTGCTACAGCCCTTTGGTTTTCTGAGAGTGAAGGAGTAGAAGAAAGCACACTTTTGAGCTTACAGTTACTTCAGAAATAAATAAACTAGTTAATTAACCAGATCAGTTTAATGCAAGTAAGTGTAATGAACCCTTCCCCTAACTCCAGCTCTGCCCTGACCCCTAACACCCTCCTGACCCCCCCCCCCCCCCCCCACCTCTGACCCCTCCACATGCCGGGGATCCTGCAGTGTACCCCATAACTAATCCCCCCCCCCCCAACAACCAACCCCCACCCCCGTAAAACCCTCCAAACCTCTCGTGTTCTTACCTTTGCGCATGCGCCGCACCTGCTCGCTCCTGCAGGCGGTGATGCTCCGACAGCCCGCTCGTTTGCGCAATCGGCACAAAGTGCTCGCGCTCTTTAAATACACCTTCACACACACACACACCCACACACTTTGATTCGTTGTTAATAACAGGGCGGGATTGAAAGGCACTAGTAGGAGGAAGTGCTGTTTTGCTACACATGGCGCCCCTCTTTTTTAAACAGTCGGGGTTCTCCGAATATCCATCCAGCGCAGGGCGGAAAAACCCCGACCGGTGCGCGCGGAACAAAATCCGGTCCCGACAGAGGAGCAAACAACAACAACAAAATCTCCCTGCGCTCGTCATCAGTGTAATCCTTTCCGATATCCGCTCGGTTGTGTTTACAGCTTTATTCCTCGGGAGTAAATTACAGTAAACCGATAAAGGAAAAAAAAACATTTTAACCAAGGCTGCGTCCTAAACCGCGCTATACTGCGCCAAATAGTGCGCCAGGTCCAGACCCCTACATGCCCACAGCGCACTCGCTCAGCTGGGGTCTTCTTCTAGTGTGACCTGATGTGTAGAAGGCCAGTCCGCGGTTTGGGACAGAGCCAAACTTATAACGCGGTCGAGTCTGGTTGTGTTTTGTTTTTTTCCATTATTCCGTTTCCCCGAAATAACAAACACCTCGCATCCCACTTTTATTATAAAATTACATTATTTTTTATTTTTGTAGAGTTTATTTTTATGTATTTCATTTTTCTGACACTATTAAAAAAAAAAACCTTATCCGAACAAATGATGAGTGACCACAAAACAGCGCCATCTGGCGAGAGAGAGTCTGTCTGTCTGTCTGTCTAGACACACTATATTGCCAAACGTTTTGGGACGTCTGCCTTTACATGCACATGAACTTTAATGACATCCCATTCTTAATC
>CM074977.1:3597980-3608571 GCA_037576825.1 Pangasius krempfi | reverse complement strand
TCCATTGTGGTGGTGTATAGAGCCAAAAATGTTAGAATTGTGTTGATGTCCCAATATTTATGGACCTGACTGTAGATGCCAGCATCATTTTGTAATTATGCGTTTCCCATTTTTGTCCTGTAGATATATCAAACTTGGTTCCTTCTCAGCCCCTCCCTACGACAGCCGTCCCTACGACCCCTACTCATGATCTATGTGACTCGGTAAAATGTGAAAATGATGGCGTGTGTGTTATTGACAATGATGTAAAAGCAGCCTGCAGGTACGTATCAGCACAAAGGCAGTCTCCTAGTTAACACCTAAAATTGTGATAACATTGCCACTGTTCTCAGGAACCTGATTATATTCACTAATCATGTAATGATTGGTAAACAGGGTTGCTCAACGTTACTTATTTCTCTCTGCAGGTGTGCCGTAGGTAACGACTGGTGGTACTACGGGGACAGGTGTCAGTTCAAGAGTTCGAACCAGGACGGTGTGGTGATGGCGGTCGTGTCCTCAGTTGTGGTCTTTGCTGTCATGGTGGTGGTGACGGTAGTGAGTGTGGTGTGTCTGAAGAAGAAGTTTAAGAAGAAAATGAATGACATGGGGTCTGGCATTACCACACAAAACGTCCATGCAATGTAACAGCACCCTGAATCATTTAATCGGTAGCGGTAGTGGCAATATACACTTATGTATGCATATAACAAGTATATTTTCATGTCATTTCAATCTCAAGCAAAATAAAATGATTTTTATTCGTTTCTGCAACTTGGATGTGAAACATTCAGCTATTTGTTTTCCTTGATTGATGACACTGATCAAAGAAATAAACCCCACACAAAGCAGGCCCTTTTTTATACTTACAATAATTCATTCATCTTCAGCAAGTGCTTCATCCTAGTCAGGGTCACAGTGGATCCAGAGCCACAAAATGGGAATACACCCTGGATAGGACTTCAGGTCACTTCAGCGCATCTCACACACACATGTACACACTAATTCACACCTAGAGGCAATTTAGACTGGCTGATCCAATTACCAACCCCTTTTTTGGGAGATGGAAGAAAACTGGAGAACCCAGAGGAAACCCACATGGACATGAGGAAAACGTGTGAAACTCTGCACAGACAGTAACCTGAGCTCAAGTTCGAACTGGGAACCGGATGTGGCAACTACCCATTACTCACAACCCACATGCAGCAGTGCTGCCATCTTGTGGCTGGTCTGTGCTAGAACCTTGACCCTTTCATGCATAAATTACTCAAAAAATATAGACAGATTCTTTATATGTTTTGTGTCACTTAAAATTGCATGTCAAATGAATTTCTTTTTTTTTTAAAATGTAACATATAAAGTAAAAGGATTGTTCATGTGTAGGGATAAGATAGGAAAAAGATAACACATTATACCTGAAAAAAAAAGGTTTATAAATGTCAAATGTGTATAATATTAAGTAATAATAAAATTAAAGAACACTATTTTTTTTAACTAAATATAGAAACATTACTTACATTTTCATTGACCAAAAAAAAAAAAAAAAAAACCCCACAATGTAGCTGCTTTTTTTTTGTAGTGGTTTTTATAAAAAAAAAGATTAAAAAAAAAAAAAAAAAAAGTTAAACTTAATATATTTCCAGAGAGCAATGGAAATCAGGAAAATGATCTATGGTAAAATTACAGTAATGTTCTTAGGATGACATCTTATATGTTCCTTACCTTAAATTGACACTCCATAAATTTGTACACTATGCATGAAAGAGTTAATGTATGATCACTGATTTCAAACTATTGCTTTACAGTCACTCTTGTTGAAATGCAGGAGAGAAGCCTGCTTTAATAATAAATAAATAAATAAATAAATAATATATAGATTTGTATCCACCACAAAACAGACCAAGATGCCTCATCATGATAAATTTAGAATTTATTATAACAAAACAAAACAAAACAAAACAAAACAAAACAAAAAAAAAAAAAGGAACATTTTGTGTGGTTTGATTACAGATAATATTTACTGGTCATGCTGGTGACAACGGAAGAATGAGCTGTTTGTGTGTGCGGTTAACCGGACAGTGAGAACAAGACCAAGCAAAATGTGCAGTCATTTGTTTAAAAGTCATTTGTTTTACGTATTGAATACCTTTGTGTTCTTACATGTGTAAGGAAGGAATAAGCTTATTACAGACACACACAGTTCCTTTAAAAAGCATCCGTATACAATATTTCTTATTTACAGTCATTGGAACAAAAAAAAACCAAAAAAAAAAAAACCAAAACCAAAACCAAAAAAAAAAAAAAAAAAAAAAATCATCATTTCTCGCAGAGAAGATTAGTAAAAAAAGTGACTAGGTCACCATAAAAGAGTAAGCAACTCCTAGGAGTTAGTCTTTTTCAATTTCTACTAAATTTCTAGTTTTACAGGCACGAAGCCTTGATTTAGTGAAGAAATACAGTCTTACATAAGTGCCCTATCTACAACAGATAAGCGTGGTATTACAGGTGTGCACTACACATCACCATCTCAAACAAAACGAGTCTGCGCTTTGCCTCTTGGATTTTTCCTCATTTCTTGTAAAAGTCTTTTGCAGTGTTTCCTCATATAAAAGATATGGTAAGTTTAAAAAAAAAAAAAAAAAAAGAAAAAGAAAAAAAAAAAGAAATAAGAAAATCCACAATTTTGTTGAGTGGTAATGCGTTATAACTTCGCAAGACTAGTGTTGAACTCTATAGATACTGTCACTTTTCAACGTAAAGAAACATTAAACAGTCAGTAGGTCAGTAGTCGGCTGAATTGAGCTCTTAAAGGGGCGGGGCACAGTAGTGTGCAGGTCGGGACTGGAGTCTCTTAAAGGGATTCTCTGACGTCCTATTGGTCGGCTCGCGGGGAAAGGCTCCTATTGGTTTGGACTGCAGGAAATGGGTTTGTGCATTGCTATGGATGTGGATGTGGTGTAATGAGGATGTGATAATGCTGAACACAACACCATAATGGGTGTGTGTTTCGTGCACGTGTGTGTGTGTGTGTGTGTGTGTTGTCTAAAATGGCTCTTAAATGAAATCCATGGAGAGCTGCCGTGTCAACAGGTCTATACATTACTTTCACAGTGTAGCGTAACCTTTATATGATCTACAAACAACACGTTTATTTCCTGTTAGCTTGTCAAAACTATCATTGCCTCTGCAGTACAATGTTAATAATTTCTTGTTACATTCTTTGTTGGTTTTGCACATATTGGTCACAATATCACACTTTCTCTAACCGTTTGATTGTTTATTCATCGCCTTTAATCAAATAAACAGCAATGTTATTCACACTAATCTGCATAGTGGCATCATCAGCCTATTCACTATTTACTTTTTAATTTAAACCTGCTGAGTAACATGATGGTTATTTTTTTAATGAGGTGAAGCTATGAATTAACATATTGAGGCCACCAGTTAAATTTCTCATGAACGTGAATTAAATATATATTAAAACATATATACACTAGCATATTAGGATATATTTAATAGCTACAAAGCACGTAACCAATGACAGCTATTGTATTTTAAAATGAGTGGGACAGAGAAGTTGATTGAATAAAACTATTCTGGACACAGGAACCTAAGCAAGACGAGTGATAATCATAAACTTACCTTTTTTTTTTTTTAAACTCTCTTCATAATCACTAGAGTCACAAGCTGGATACACCATTAGCCTGTGTCACATTAAGCAAAATCTCAAAGAAATAATCAACTGGAGGCCACAAATCAAGTACATCATTCCACAACATATGAAGTCGTGGACTCAAGTTGTCAAGACACAATTATTGGCCATGACTTTGGTATCCTGTGGCCACAACACAACTATTTGTTGCAATCTTTTGTGACCTTACCTCCTGGACTTGTGGCCTAAATAATGTTAGTTATGCAAATCTGAATGCAAACTTAAAACTGTTTAATCACTATATTAAAAAACAAACAATACTCACAAAGGCAATGATATCATTGACAGGAACTAACTTAAACGTAAATAGACGTGTTGTTCGTGTAGCAGATAAACGTCATGCTATTGTGCAAGAAGTTTATAGACAAGTACAGCCGATTTCACTACTTCCAGCTCTTCACTTATTAGTGAAATAAAGATGTTTTTCTCCAGGCCAGGAACAAATACTTGTGGACACTGTGGCAAATACAGAAGGGTTTTCCAGTCTCAGTCCTCAGAAATACCTTAACAGTGGTAAATGTTTTCCCCGTTTAACGCCTGGCTCAGCTAATTTGCTAATATTTCCACTCTCCGTGCAATCAGTAGGGAAAACATTGGACTGTTCAGTGCAGAGGCACTCCAAGCCTGGGATTGGGAAACCATGCTTTTTATGGTATGTGCTATCACAGAGGTGTGTCGTAGTAATCAGCAGGCTGCTCACTCTTGCTGGGCTTCTGTTGTTCCTGCTGATGCTGTTTCATTATCTCCTTCACTTCCTCCTCTAACTCGGGTGGAATGATGAGCTGGTCATCAGGGTCGGGCATCGCCGGGGCTGTGAAATACCCACCAGACTTTTTAGATGGCGCCTCGGCTGCCACTTCGATCAGGTTGTGGCTCGTCTCGTGTGGAGCCACTGAGCCGTTGCCTCTTCTACGTGACAGGGTTTTGCTCCATGCTTCAGATGTTGTGTTGTTCCCTGGTTTCTCGCTTTGCTTCCCTTCTTTCTCAGGCTCGCTAGTGACCAGCATTGTTTCTGGTTCTGAAGGTACCACGTCATCTGGAATTTCAGGGGTGCACGGAGGAGGGGGAGGTGGGGGTGCCAGGAGGCGCAAGCAGTGGACGTCGGCCTCCACTTCGAGTCGGCTGCCGTTAGAAAAGACGCCGGCGATGGGCTCTTCATCCTCGCTGTCCAGGCCGTTATCGGAGAGTGCACTGGAGAAAGTAGCGCTCGATAGCTGACGTTGAAAGGAGCTGGAACTGGCAGCCATGATGGCAGATGAAGTCGGTGTTGGGTGAAGAGAGCAGCAGGAGAGCAGGCGTGGGTTTGGGTTCGGAGGTTGGTGGAGGTGAAGGTGCGCCTCCTGGAGCAGGATCGGAGGCTCATCTGAGGAAGCGGTGGACCCGACTTCCGAGCTCATCTCCGAGGCGCTGACCTCCGAGCTGATCTCGCTGCAGGAAGAAGGTGGTACACCAGCTGAGGGCGGATAGAGGCCCGTGCCGGGGCCGGGACTAGGAGGTGGCAGTGGGGTCGAGTGGAGGCCACTAGAGGATGAGCAACAGCAGCAGCAGCAGCAGTCCTCAGTCACGTTTAGCTGCACCACCACAGCACTCAGGCTCTCTGTACATCCGTACGCCTGAGCGAGAGTGCACAGTTTCTTGGCAGCGGCAAGCGGATCTGGAACCTTGCGCACAGCCTCCACAGCCTCGGCAGGCTCCAACGCCTCGAACAGGCCACGGCTGCCCAAGATGAAGAACTCGTCATGTGGTGTTAGCGGGAGTGTGTGAACATACGGACGCGGCAGCACAGCTGGGTACAGGAAGGAGTAGCCCATGATCCGTGTGGAGTCTGTCACACCGTTCACTTTGTTATCCTGGTAAAGGAAAAGAAGAATGCTGTTTCCGTGACACAAATCACATCGCCTTATTCATTATGGCGACTTAAAACGTGATGTAGTCTTTTGAAATTTATGGAAAAAAGCCTTGAAAGTTTAGCATACTGAGTCTTTTGCTGATGTGCTAGCATGTACTAGTACTCAAAGTAATAGTAGCTTACCTCAGGGATAACTACAGTTCAAGTGTTAGCAATAGTTTACCTCAGTGATGTTTACAGTTAAAGTGCTAGCAATAGTTTACCTCAGTGATGCTTACAGTTACTTGTGTTAGCAATAGTTTACCTCCGTGATGTTTACAGTTAGTGTTAGCAATAGTTTACCTCAGTGAGGTTCACAGTAAGATTGTTAGCTGTAGTTTAACTCAGTGATTTTCACAGTTAAAGTGTTAGCAATAGTTTACCTCAGTGATTTTCACAGTTAAAGTGTTAGCAATAGTTTACCTCAGTGATGTTTACAGTTAAAGTGTTAGCAATCGTTTACTTCTGTGATGTTTACAGTAAGACTGTTAGCTGTAGCTTATCGCAGTGATGTTTACAGTTAAAGTGTTAGCTGTAGTTTACCTCAGTGATGTTTACAGTTAAAGTGTTAGCAATAGTTTACCTCAGTGATGTTTACAGTTAAAGTGTTAGCAATAGTTTACCTCAGTGATGTTTACAGTTAATGATGTTAGCAATAGTTTACCTCAGTGATGTTTACAGTTAAAGAGTTAGCTGTAGTTTACCTCAGTGATGATGGCTTTGTGTTGCCGTATGCGGTTGTACTCCTCCTCCAGGCCGATGTTATGCAGCAGTGACAGAGGCAGGGCTTTACCATCACGGCATAAAACAGCCTGACACTTCCCCACGTTGGCAGCAGTGAGCGTGAAGCAGCCCGCTGGGTCCGTCGGGTCGTGCCGGATGTGACAGAGAACAGCCGAACCACCTAACTTCTGCCCAGCTGTGCCCAGCTTCCTGTGTGGACAGGAAGTGAGGGAAATTTTTAAAGATTATTGATTTATAGCATAAATAAAGAATACGTTACACAAAATCAAATTAGCGTTGACTGTCTGAGTATTGATTTTGGCTGCTTAAATGGAACCAGGTATTATGAAACTATGAAAATATTTTGAACATGATACTAAAAACCTATCACATTGTGATGTCCTCTGTTGTCTGAAAGACACTACTGTGTGTGTGTGTGTGTGTGTGTGTGTGTGTGTGTGTGTGTGTGTGTGTGTGTGTGTTCACCTCTGCATGACGAGGAACGTGTTGGTCATGTAATCCTCCTCGCTCTTGGTTCTGTGCAGCTCCTCGGCCAGGATGTCGTTCATGGTGCACTGCAGGAGATACGGCACCTCCACATTCCTGTCTCCATCAAAAACCCCGTACAGAGCTTCCCTACTGCCGCAGAAACTGCTCACTGACAGAGCTGCCACACACAGTCTGCACACACACACCCCGAGACTCAGTCAGTTGTGTGTTCGTGTATAATATATACATACATACATACATACATATATATATACATACATACATACATACATACATATATATATACATACATACATACATACATATATATATATATATATGTATACACACACACACACACAGTAGGAGTATGTTTCCATATAACAATGCTAAGAAATAACCACCTTGGGATCTTTACATAAATATTGACTGACTGATTGATTGACATCATGATCATGACAGAAGAAATAATTTGTTACAGCGGCCAATAATGCAATAAATTTTTTAAAAATTATTAAACATAAAACATTAAACAATAATAAATTAACCATTAAACAATAAAAGAAATTAGATAATGATTGATTATTACCTAAAATATTCGTCAATGCATTTTTAATATATACATTTTAAGAAAAACAATTGTGGGTAATTTTAAATGGGAAATTTATAGAAAAAATATCAAGATGCATATATTATACATATATTTTGAAGTGGAAAAATATCAATCAACAATTTCTGGGGGGAAAAAAAAAATCTTTTAACAACCAACTTTTAAATTGGCATTTTGGGGAACAAAATATCAAAAGTAAGTATCATTAATAAAAATGTGGAACAATACATAATATAGTACATTATGATATTTAATTTTGTTGAGCTCTTGCTAAAGAATAAAAAAAAAAAGCAGGAAAAAAGACGCTGTGGAAGAAAATTATGAAAAACTACAAGGCTCCCGAGTCCTTAACAATGATTTTAAATTAGCGTGTAAATGATAAATTGTTTAAAAAAAATGAGATTTTTGGCCTCTAACTTGTTGCCGTAATAACAGAGTTGGAAACTGATGATACATGGAAAACTTTTAGAAAAGAGAAAAGTAAGACAAATCATATCATCGAGCTCTACTTAACCCTAGTGTTTTGACTTATTTCATAATGAAAATATGTTATAAATATATAAATAAACCAGCAAGTGTCTGAAGAAAAAAACATAAATGTAGGCTGGAGTAACCAAATAATTTGATCATTTTTTAATGATGTGTAAAATTTAATTTTTATTTATTTATTTATTTTTAAATAAATCCCGAGCTCTCAATAATCGGGACACACTTAAGATTAAAGAACGAATTATTTTTTATTTTATAGTTTTCATATTTATACTTTATTAGTTTTTATATATTTTTCATTTATCTATTTTTATTCTTATTTACTTTTATTTTTAATTTTTCAAGTGTGTGAGTTGCCTACAGACTCCTACTTCTATACAAAAGTATAAATATTAAAAGAAGTAGTCAATAACATAAATACAGTCTCTGAGAAAAAAAAAACAAAAAACAGTGTATATAGAAAAGTGGTGTTGGTAGTATTGTTAAAAATAAATACTGATGCTCCAGTATACTGTATTACACAGTGAACATCCAGCTGTGCTAGACAGATGTTCTGGTTACCGCACTCAGAGTCTATAACAGATCTTCTGAGATGTGTGAGGAGTACGAGCGTTAGTATCACACAGTGTGTTTAGGTGTGTGTGTTCGTGTGCTACGTACTTGTTCTTCACTCCTGATGCCTCGGTGTAGCCGTGACTCCAGACAGCCGGCCCACCTGCAGCCTCATTGGCTGAGAAGGAAGTAGGGGGCGGGTCTATCCGGAAACAGCGGATGTTGCTAGAGGAATAACAGTGATTGTGACTCAGACTGACTAATAATTCATATCTGACTATCCCTGTTTTACACACACACAGACACACACAGGCAGACACACCGACACACACAGGCACAGAGGCACACACAGGCACACAGGCGCACACACACACACACACACACACACACACACACACACACAGTGACAGTGCGACTTACTTGAGCTGTTCCAGAGTTTTGTGGTCCAGGTTGAGGCGTGGGTTCCCCGTCAGGTCTAACTCCTGCAGTTTAGGAGGCAGGTTCTCAGGCAGTGTGATCTCCACCAACTCATTACAGCTCAGATCTACACACTGAGGAGAGGACAAGAGGGGATTAAATAACGCGCACACACACACACACACACACACACACACACACACACACAAACCCATGTACAAACTAAAAACACACGTCTGTCTTACTATCATTTTAAGGACCTTCCCCTGATGATTATTCAGTAATGACCTGCTTAAGCCTAAAACTTATTAAATATTAAGATTAAATCTTAATCTTAACTTCAGTGAGCAAAAGGAAACTTTCACTTTTTAAATGCCTCGTGGTGACCAGCCAGATGTCCTCACAATGTCAAACACGAAAAGGTGAGTGTTCTGTTGTTGTTACGGTGTATAAACTAACAGTCAGGATAAAACTAGCACATTTATAGCAGCCATTATTCCTGTTCCAGAGTCAGATCCTTCACTGGCTATACACAGCACATCTTTATAAACAACCGTCGTGCGTGCTTTTAGTATGTTAGTCTTAGCATTAGCGATGCCGCTCATGATCAGTGCCAGTAAAACAGATGTTTCCTTCTCAGACTGTCGACTCACTGCTGCAGTATTTCACTCTGCTAATTGGTTCAGCAGTAAAGTTTAACACAGTAGTAATTTTTATAGCAGTCATGGCTTTGTCACTGTACAAGAGCAATGAGCATTGTGTGTGTGTGTGTGTGTGTGTGTGTGTGTGTGTGTGTGTGTGTGTGTGTGTGTGTGTGTGTGTGCTAACCTTCATGTCCATGAGCTGCATGACCTCAGGGAAAACCTCGATGGTGTTGGAGTGGGCGATGAGTGTGTGCATGCGCCTGCAGTTCAGGATGGTGGTGGGCACGGCCTTCAGTCTGTTCCCGCTTAGGTCCACTTCCTCCAGCTCCTCCAGCTTCGCCATTTTACTGCACAACCACACACACACACACACACACACACACACACACAGGACCGGCCAAGTTAGAGGAAGCTTGAGAATCAGGGATGTGTGAAATTACTAGAAATAAAGGCCAGCTTTATTTTACATGGGAATATTTTATACTCCTAATTACAAATTGCTTCTTATTCACTATATATGCTCACTACATAGGGAACAATTAATAATGTTTAAAGGAAAGTCAATATATAGGGGTGAGTGTGTGTGTGCGTGTGCGTGTGATACCTGGCATCAAGGTCATCAGGTGATTGTAGGCCATGTGCAGGACTCTCTGGTGTGTCTGTGTGTGTGTGTGTGTGTGTGTGTGTGTGTGTGTGTGAGAGATACCTGGCAGGGAAAGTCTGCAGGTGATTGTAGGCCATGTGCAGGACTCTCTGGTGTGTGTGTGTGTGTGTGTGTGTGTGTATATATATATGTGTATGTGTGTATGTGTATGTGTGAGTGTGTGTGTGTGTGTGTGTGTGTGTGTGTGTGAGAGAGATACCTGGCAGGGAAAGTCTGCAGGTGATTGTAGGCCATGTGCAGGACTCTCTGGTGTGTGTGTGTGTGTGTGTGTGTGTGTATATATATATGTGTATGTGTGTATGTGTATGTGTGAGTGTGTGTGTGTGTGTGTGTGTGTGTGTGTGTGAGAGAGATACCTGGCAGGGAAAGTCTGCAGGTGATTGTAGGCCATGTGCAGGACTCTCTGGTGTGTGTGTGTGTGTGT
>CM074977.1:3469933-3527433 GCA_037576825.1 Pangasius krempfi | reverse complement strand
AGTTACATATTTTTTATTTTATTTTTAATAAACGTGTTATATATTTTTTAATGAAAATGATATATTTTTTTTTAAATCTGAAAACACTAAAACATTTATTGTGGCTTATTTACTTACTTATTATTAATAATAAACAAACCCATTATTATTTATAATGGTTTCTGAACGAAGTTTGTGAGCAAACCTATAGATCGTGATTACGTATCGTGTATCGTAGAAATAAATCCCTTCCACAATCATGGTATGATATTTTTGTCATATCTCCCCAACCCCTATAATAAAGTTTCAGATTTTGTTTTTTATTTTTTGTCTTTTCTGGTAATTTCTCTAGTGTTGCATTTACAAATCAGTGCAGGTTGCAACAAAGGTTGTCAAACAACAACAACAACAACAACAACAACAACAACAACGTGACACTGTTTCCGGCTGTGACTAATCCACCGCCTTAGATCTTCCACTTCTTTGGTTTTTTTTGTTGTTGTTTTTTTAAGCCAGAGAGATGGAAAGGCTTCACATTCCTCTTTCCATTCCTAATATACAAACAATCAAGCTACTAGATCAGGGGTGTCAAACTCGAACATACGGCCCACGGGCCACATCTGGCCGGATAAAAGCTCTAATCTGACTCACAAATGAATTCAGAATCCCTGCACTAAATTAAAGCCGTCTTGCGGAGAGTAATTGAATTCAAACAGTCGGGGGGGGGGGGATGTTATTCCACCAGGGATCGTAAAGTCAGGGCCATAAACTCAGCTACTGACAAAACGCGCTAACGATCAGTTGGTTCTTCATTAGCGAGCTATTTAATTTGACCTGTAATCTAAAATGATAGCAAATACAAAATGTGGAAATGGGCAAGGGGGTGAAAACTTATGAGCGCTTCTGTATCCGACACCCTGTACGGTGTGTGATTTGAGACGGAACGCTGTTCGTTACCCGGTGAGGCGAATCAGGTGCGTCCCAGACGGAAATACATCAAGGACACACAGGAGTGAACATCTGTGTGATCTCAGCAGGGGTGTATAAAGCATCACACACACACACACACACACACACACACGTCCGTTAGCCATATTAATAGTTAAATCTACCATATAGGTCACACTGTAGGTGTAGAATTACTGGCCGTAGGTTATTTGCTGTGCTTCACAAAGTATTGCCCCCCCCCCCCTGCCTGGTTCATCAATGCAACACAGAAGAGATGATATTTGTGTAATTGTGGTAGGAGTGTGTGTGTGTGTGTGTGTGAGTGAGAGAAAGAGAGAAAGATCAGGTACATGCCGAGGTCCGCAACTCTTCCTTTGCGGCAATGGACCTCGAAGCACTGATCCAACGTTCACACTGGCAGGCGACAAGTTGCTTTTGGATGTAGCTGTTTGTGGGCGTGGCCTATTCAGCAGTGAGAAGCAGTAGTAGCTAGCTACACACAGCTAAAACCAATACAAATTAAATAACACAGTAAACGGGAATGTTTGATTTACGTTATACGCTATGCTTCAAATTAGCTTCGGTCGAAGATTCGTAGCGAGCAAGCTAGCTGCGTACTCTCAACAGGGGCGTCAACGATCTCTGCTACTTCCTTCCAAATTTTTTTTTTTTTCGTAACGTCTCTACACACGTTCAATGAGCTGTCGTACGTGACACCGTGGGTCTAAACTTTACTCCCTAACTGCATGTAGGAATTACGTTGTGAGCGGGGAACTGAAGAAACAGCGGACTACAGGCTCTGTGAGATTAGTCCGAGGAATCCCTCGAGCTACTCGCTTGGATTCGTCGCTTCAGCGTCATAGGGAATTTGAACAGAATTGACAGAATTCATCATTTTGTCGCTGAAATTGCGGCACCACAATTTCGCACCAGTACGTAGAAAGTGAACGGATGCGTGTCGTTTTGTCGCTTGCTGGTGTGAACGTGGGGTCTGTGTGTCAGGAAAGTAAGCAGGATGTTACCTGCGTAGAAGCGCAGTAGGGACCCTAACTCTGTGTTCATGCCTTCCTCCTGGACGCGCCACGGATCCTTAAAGCCAAGCTTGAACAGGAAGTCGTTCTGCAGCTGCAGAGGTCGTTCGTCCGGGGCGAGCCGACGCGCCGCCTCCCCGTGCAGCTGCACGTACAGCGCCGGAGAGGAGTCGTGCTCGGACGCAGAGCCCACACGGGACCGGGATATCGGGGACGTGGGAGGGTCGGGCTCGTTGCCCAGCTTGGATACGGAATCCGAGGTCAGGCTCATTTGCTCGGGTCGGTCCTTAACGTCGTCAGTAAAGTTATCCAGTTCTGGTAGGATGGGGTCAGCGGTGCAGCTCGGAGGTCCCTCGAGTTCAAGCTCGTCCGAGGAGCTGCCGTACGTATCGAGACCCTCAGTGGCGCTGTCGAACGTCGGACTCAGCGCAGACGCGTCCGTCCCTAACACCATGTCGTCGCTCAGGGAGTCCCGGTGCTCGCCGAGTTTAGAGCTGAGCTCGTCGTCCGAGACCGAGTTTCGGCCACGGATGCCCGCGCACTCGTCGTCGCCCTCGTCGTCGTCGTCATTCGGCATGCGCGAATTGTCCAGGACGTCGGAGTCCGAACGCGGTGAAAACAGTCCCGCATCGGGAACCGTCTGGAGCAATAAGAGTCTCAACCTGTCGCTCGGTTCCGACCCGATATCCCCGACGATGTCTTGTCTGCTGCGACAGTTCCCGTTGACGTCGGTGGTCGGGTGTAGTCTGGCCCCGATGCGCACCACGGAGGCGGTTTTGCCGCCTAGCTGGCTCAGACGCAGGGCGATCTCCGACGCGGTGGTCTCCAGCGTGCACAGGACGGGCCTCGGTGGGCTGGAGGGCGCGAGCTTGTCGTGGACATGGACAGACCCGCGGTGCAGATCGGCGCGGATCCACTGACGGTCGGCCGGCTGGAGCTGCGCGTTCTGCCGACGCTTCAGCAACGTCTTGCGGTCCAATGTGGAGGAGGAAGGCGGCACCGACACCGAGACCGGGTTCATCTTCCCGGTGGCGGCAGTGGCGGACAGGTTCCTCTTCAGCCGCCGCCTTTTTAAGAGCAACGAGTTGGAGTTGCCCGTAAATCCCCGGCCGCTCTTCGAGGTTTTCACAGCCGCTTTGCTGCTCGCGTTTAACCCCGCGGCTGGCTGCGCGCACCGGTTCCCGTTAAGGACGTCTATCCGCGGCGGAGCTGTCGTCTGTTTGCCGCCGCCGCCGCCGCCATCATCACCACCACCATCACCGACTCCGGGTCTCAGGGCCACCGACACCGCGGTGGGACTTTTCAACTTGTTATCTAAACCGGATTTCCAAGAGTTTCCCTCCGCCAGCCTCGCGCTTTCCATCTTCCGTGAAGAAACGGGGATCCAGCCCGCGTCGTGCTCCGTCTCAGCTTATCTGCGCCGCGTAAAGATGGACACGGGAGCAGTCCGCCGTCTGAGCGGCGCAGTCAGCCCGCCGGACATCGAGAAGAACGCACGTCGCTCGGTTCCCGTCGGTAAAAACGTCGTCGCGTGCCTGTCAAAGCTAACGGGGCAGAAGGAAGCTCGAGCAGCGGTGCGAGAGGGCGGTGACGCCACTATGCGTCTCATTTACGCAGAAATGTATACTAGCTACGCAGCTATGTATGCGCAACATGAAAGTCGCCCGACCTCTTTACGCAAATCTACAGTTACATATTCATGAGGCATGAGGCGACGCCGACAAAATGGCGCCCATCGCCTAGGGGTGTTGCGCTTGAGATTGGGAAATGTAGTTCTCAGTGAGCTGAACCAGCGTCTCAATTCGCTTATATGGACTACATTTCCCATGAGGCGTTGCGAGCAGCCAATGGCGGCCGTTGTTTTGGAATGTCGCAACCGTCCATTACATCAAATGCGTAGTGTACGTTGGTGTTTTATTTTATTTTATTTTATTTTATTTTTTACGGTTTTAACTTTTTATAAAGTTCATTTGTGTATTTATAAAACGTTTGTAGGTGACACAGAAACCGTAAATGAACTACTCATAAATATATTTTGTTTCCTTTTTACGTTCTCTCTCACAACGTAGCCAAGGTTACCGGTCCTGACGTAAATACGAAATTTCATACAAGTTTTATATATTATTATTTTTGTAAGTACTCGCTGCCATTAACATCTTGATAATGAAGGGAGTGAAGCTAGATTCGCCATTTTGAAAACTTGCCCTAAAGTTACTCCGCTTTCGCCCCACTTTTATTTAAATCCTACCTGCTTTACTTATGCGTAAGTCCCGCCTCCTGATTTAGGATTGGTTAATATGGTCTCGCCTTCTGCGATTTACGTCATACGCCCACGTTTTCCTCCAATCACCGACGTTCTGTTGGAATACGGGTAGGAGGAAAACCAATAGACCGCAAACAAACAGTGAACTTCCGCCATCTAGTGCTGTCTTTTAGTCAGTGACCAAACCGAAATAATTTAATGGCTTTAAACATGAAAATGAAGATGAAGGCGTCGTCTTTGGGGATGATTGTTCAGTGTTTAGTGTGTGTTAGTCATGTTAATGTAGGTTTTAAACAGTAATCCCTGGGGAGTTCCCTGCTTTTGGGGAATTCTTGCTCTTTTCAGTGAATCAGAAATTTGACTCATCAGAGTCGATTCTTTCGGATCCCAAACGACTCATTGCCATTTACCCCCCTAAATTAAAGAGTTTAAGATATTTTGGCCAGTGATTTTTCTTCATTGCCTAAGTATAGCTGAATGAAATCTTACTCTACCTTCGAAATAACAAACTAACATTACTTTCCATTGCATTTTATAAAATAGAATCCAATGATTGTTAGCCTAAATGCAATGCATTGAACAAAACAGTAAGCATCCCTGCCTGGTTCTCTGTGTCCTGCTGTGTCTGAGCTGTGTTATGAAGATTTATTTTCATTTATCCTGAGAACTGAGCACTTTTTATAATAAACTTGTTTCCCACACACAGATGAGAGATAGAGATTTCCATGGAAGCATTTAAGAGCTTACTGATGATGAATGAATGAATGAATGAACGAATGAACGAATGAATAGATGAATAATGTCACTGCCTATATCTACAAAAAAAAGTGGGAAAAAACAGCTCATACATGTGAGTCGGCTCTCAGAGGTCACTGAGTGCAGACTCGCACCTGTACATGGGGGAAAAAGCAAAAAAAATAATAGCACTTTTATTGCTGAAGAGTCGAGTCCAAGAGTAGACTCGTTCGTAAACAGCACATCACTAACTGTCAGGTCATGAGTCAAATAAGGCTTAAAAGAGGCTTAAAAAGAAGATAAATTTTTCCTCCTCTGTGTAAAAGAGCTGTAGGTTTTTTTTCTTGCATATGTTCAGCTAAAAATAAGAGTTTTGAAGAAGTTAAAAGTTTTTTTTAAAAAAAGGATTGAGATGAAACAAATATTGGGCAGTTAAGGTTTAAAAAAAAAAAAAAAAAAAGTGTTCCAGAGTCAAATTCCCAGTTTATTAATAAATAAATAATTTTTTCTTGCAACATCACCATTTTATTCCTCACGACTTCCATTCATAGGCTATTATGAAGACCTAATGCTAAAATGTTGTTCTGTTGCTACATGAATGATCAGAGAAATTAGAAAATCAGTGCTAATAAATAAAGTCAAGGCCGAGTCCCGTTTTGGTCATCGTGTTTTATTTAATGAAGATAGAGCAGTCTTTAGCACACTGGAAGCCGAAACGTCTCCCAGAGTTCGTTCGTTCGTTCACACACACACACACACACACACACACACACACACGGGGGAATAAAGCAAAATAAAAAAATTAAAAAAAACACACTTTTATTGCTGAATTCACATTCCTGCAGGTCCAACAGGGCCAGTCGGGGGTTTTAATGTGACGAGGTGACAAAAGATGTTTACTTTTATAGCCAAATTTGGATTTATTTTTTTTGGTGCAAAGACAGCCACAGGCCATGTTACACACTGCTTTGCACTGTGAAGGCATCTGATAGGTTGTCAGCTCGACTGAAATTTGGTGGATCAAATCATGAACATCAACAGGAGGAGTATCACTAATCAGTTAATAAATCTATAAACAAAAGAAGTCTAAGGAATCAAAAAGAGTTTCAGTAAAATCTAGCACCCTCAAGAGTTGTTTGCTTTGTCTTCAAAGTTCTATGAAACCTACAACAGAAGGTTTCTCTTTCTCCAAAGTGAACCCTTAAGCTTCCAAGGAACCCTTGAGGAACGCACCCCAAGCATGCGAGCTTTTAATGTAACTTGAGAAACTTTAACTCCCTCAAGAGTTCTTTGGATAGTTAAGAGTTTTTGTCTTCCTGGATGAGTTCAACTTGGATCTTATTCACTCGTCTTTAGTACGCGCTGGGTCGTGTGGATCCGGAGCCAATCCCGGGAACGCTGGGAGCGAGGTAGGAGGATCCACCCCTGATGGAACGCCAGGGTATCTGCCTACCTGCACGGTTCAGGAGAACCTCGAGGAAACCCACAAGAAAGCAGGGAGAACATGCAAAACTCGAGCTCGGGGCAAAATTATTCTGAAAGCAAACCCTTTCTTTGTAGGCTACACTGCAAAATATACTGAAAAATATCTTGAATATGGGCAGATTTATCTAATATTTATGAGATTATTGAATCAGATATAAAATTATTCAACATGCTTTTACAGATTTCAAGCTTTAAATTATATTCCACTGGCAGATAATTTTATAATTTTTTTCCTAGACATAAATGCATAAACTGAGAAAAATTATCTGGCAAAAGAACAAGACTGTTTCATGCCTGAAATGAGTAAAATGTCAAGAACGAGGTTTAATAATCATATATTTGGTTTATTGTAATCTTCTAACAGGAAACATTAGATAAATATGACTATATTCAAGATCTTTTCACTTGCTTGTCTTTTTTTTGCACTGTAGAAACTTTACAGTGTTTCCCCAGTGCTGAACAAGTCATCGAACCCTTTAGGGCACTAGACAGAACCTTTTCTCCTAAAAGTGCACACTTCTGAAAAATAAACACAATGGTGGCGGAAAGAGTTCCCTACAGCGACTGCTGGTGTCATGAAGAACCATTGTGTTTGTGATTCTTCGACAATTCTTTAAACGGAGTAGTCAATTTCCACCACAGAGACCCTCCCACGTGATTAAATAATCTTTTTTGTAACAAAAAAATGGATAAAGATAAGTTAATAAGTGGGTTTCTTTAGGAAACCGAGAGGGTTCTTCCTGCTGCATCAGTATAGATGCAGTGATATATATATATATATAGGATGGGGGTGCGCAAACTTTCGCACTCAACTGTAAAAGTATATCCAATCCAGGTTTGTTGTGTTTAACCTGCACTGACCTTCCGTTAAAAATCAAATGTCCCGAAGCGTATAAACGTGTGAAATTATACATGCTGAATTTTCTGCCGTTTTTGTCTCTACATACGACTCTTTTTTTCAGTTTTATACAATTTTCATAGAAACATTCGTAGAAAATGGTGAGCGCAGTCATTTCCCCGTGATAGTCAGTGACGATGAAGATGACGAGGATACACGCAATCCTTCATAAAAAAAAAAAGAAATGTGACGGTCCGTGAATGGGGTCCGTGGTTAACGTAGCTAAAGTGATGCGTACTAGTAATATGCTAAAGAGACCGGGACATAATTCATGGCGTCGCCTTTCAAGAGTAAAGAGTCAGAGAGGTTTGGAGAGGAGTGACGAGTCGCCCGCGCGTCACCACTACGCAAGTTACAAAACTCGCGTCCGTGTTAGATCTGAGGGGGGGGGGGGGATTATTCCTGACCTGATGGTGTGGATTTGATGGGAATGTGGCATTCGTGTCAGTGTTCATGCATTTTATATGTATGACTGCAATTAACATCCTAAAAAAAAAAAAAAAAAAAAAAAAGATCATATACTATCATTAGATTTCAGATAAAACGTTCCAAGTTATAGAAATGATTAAAAAAAAAGTAACACGTAGAATATTGGCCTTCAAAGTGATTTAGTCCATTCTACAAGTTACAGCGATGTTTAAAAAAAAAACCAAAACAAAAAAAACCCACAAGATTACTGCAGATATCGAACAGGCGCATCATGACATTTCCCCACAGGCATTAAAAAATATTGCTCAGTCTGATCAGCTTTAGAAATGAAAGTAAAATCAGGTTAAAGGTGAGATAATATTTTGTATCTAGTGCACATACGTGACTCTACCATCCCAGAATCCTAGAAGCAGATGTGTGTGTTTCCATTGGCCAAAAAAATTAAAAAATAAATAAATAAAACACAACACACACGTATAAAAACGTAACAGTAATAAATAATTTAGTAAAAATCCCTGGGCTTCAAACTGAGATTTGGGTTGAGCTAGTTTCCTTTGAGGAGAAGGGGGAGAAAAAGAAGAAAAAAAAAGGCAGCCTTATGATTAAATAAAAATATTATAAATAATTATTTAAAAAGAAACAGACGCACAAACAGCAAAAAACAAAATGGATACTTTTCATATATAATCATATACACATCTGCATCCTCCAACCCTCAAGCAAGCCCTTCCTTATTTAAATAAAGGTTTCCATTCCTTATTTGTATAATAATGCATTTTACACGTTTAAAATATTCTACTCAATAATCCGGTATAAACATAATGTACACATGGCGAGAGCACAAAGCGCCGTCTGAGCTCTGCCGCTCACAGTTTGCTGCAGAGGTCCATAGAGTCTGTACAGTGTGAGAGCGGGCGCGCGTGTGTGTGTGTGTGTGTGTGTGTGTGTGTGTGTGTGTGTGTGTGTGTGTGTGTATAGAATGGTGCTGGCCAGCAGAGGGTGCCGGAGAAACGATGATCAGAACACGTATTCACATATTGCACATGAAATCATTCCATCTGAGCCGGATTGGTTCCAGCACCATCTTCTGACCATCCGGGAGAAAACATGAACAGCGAGCGGAGTGTGTGGATGACAAAAAAAAAAAAACAAAAAAAAAAAAAACAACGCGAATCAGAAAAAGAAGTAGACGTGTCGACGCATGAAAAGCCGTTTCCAGACTTGTTCATGGCAAAAACACGCACGTTTTCCTACCACGGTGTGTGTGGGGATTTTTTTCCCCCCTTACAGCAAAATTTCAGGCTGGTGAGGTTTGGGGTGACGTCCTGGATTTTGTAAAAGGCATAAATTTTTGCCCCCTCCCTCTCAAGGACTTGGCTTTTAGTGTGGTTTCGTGCACCATCGATGTGAGGAGCACTTGTGGTTCGGAGCGAACGAGGTGCAGTACGAGCACTCCGGTCCCGTCCACGCTCGTCTACGGCCTGTGAAACCTGCGGATAAATAAACCACACACACACACACACACACACACACACACACACACACACACACAAAATCGGTAAATAATCACACCCAGTTAGTGAATACTCTCCGAGAATTATTATTCCGTTTGCTGACTCTGAATCAGAGCGAAATTAATCAGTGTGGTTTCACAATACACGGAATTAAACCAGGAAAAGGGGCGGGGCTTGTCAAGTGGTGGGCGTTTACCATTAGCGTATTCATAAATTATCGGGATTTCTTGATGACAGTAGAAGCTACTGTGCCTTTTTCCACTGTTTAATCATTTTCACCCCAAATGTTATCACCACATCACACAATTCTGAATGAAAACACAATGGAAAAAAAAAAAAGCAAACAATTGTGAAAATTTAAAGACTAATGGCGCAAATAAATACAAATAATGTTGGTCCTCATTCACACAAAGTTTGGACACCCTTAGGACATAATAAAAGTAAAAAAATATTTATACCAGCAAGATATTTAGTGAGTTCAGTTTCACTGACAGTCCTTTAAAATGGTGAAATCTAAATGATAGCAGTGCTGAAAAGTTTACATCTCCCTTTCTGAATGTAAAACATTTTTATACTAATTTATAGACCATTATTCGGTTTTATAAACACCTCGGACTTTTTTGTTCGAACCATTTTCTGGTGATTTTGCCTCCTGTTTCGGATTGTCTTGCTGAAGGAAACCCTCACATTTCATTTTTTGCCTTACTGGGTTTTTATTTTTGTATTTTTTTATTTTTTTTAGATGAACTTGTATATAAATGGTACAATTTCCCAGCCAGAAATATCTGAGGATGGGGGGAGGGGCAAACTTTTGCACTCCACTGTATATACACATTTTAAAATACGCAGCTAGGTACATCACCGTGTATCATCTTGCGTGTGTGTCTCTACCTGGTTAAATGGCGACTGGATTCATGCACTTCCATCTCCGTGCTTTTGTAATCGTTGAGCTCCTTCCGTATGGCAGCCTGAAATGGACAAAAAAAAAAAAACACACGGCCAGGAGAGGAGGAGTAAAAATAGTGCTCTTAAAGCAAAGCTATGCATCATTTATAGCCTGCCAAAAGATTTCAGTAATGTACAGGGAGCTCATCTGTGATAAAAATGAACGCACGCACATGCTCGCAACACACACACACACACACACACACACACACACACGTTTCTCCAGTTTTTGTCTTTAGTTCCTTATTGTCGCATCCTGTACGTTATTATGAACATCACACAATGTAGGCTTCAAAACCATATTCACAGGTGAAGATATTACAACATTTCATTAAAACTATATATTTAATAATATACAAATATATCCATTAAATACATTATCGTTATTCCTGGAATGCTTCCTCAGAGAGATAGAAGATTGTTTAAACTAAAAGAAATGAATGAGACAGGCTCTTTAGATTTGGCTGAATTTAGATTCCTTAGCCAGTTGCCCAAAAAAAAAAAAAAAAATATTTATTTATTTTTTTTACTGCCTACTACAATGTGATAAAAATCGCATTTTAGCATCAATACAGGACGTGCACAGGGAGAAAAAAAACACACTACTGAAGGTGCAGTTTGTAATTTTAAACACGTTTGTTTAAAAAAACGTTTATGTTCATGATATCTTCCTGATGGAAAATATTATCTTTAGAAATATGTGATTAAGTCGAGTTCTTCTTCTTACTGATTTATATACCAGAAATACGCTTAAAATAGACCTCAGAACAGAGAGGAAGCTACTGAAGAAAAACTATGACCTTGCTGTGACCTTGATCCTGCTTGGATCAATTGTAAAATCTAATCAGTTCATCTGCTGGTTACAGTGATAACTCCACATAAATCCTACAAACATTCAATTCATTTTATGTATATATATATATATATATTTCTCTATATTTAGTATTTTTCTTTATATATTTTCTATGTATATATTTTTCTTTATATTTAATATTTTTCTATGTTGGAACAGTTGTGCAAAGCATTTCACTGCAAGTCGTACTGTGTATGGTTATGCACGTGACAAATAAAATTTGAATCTGAAATCACTCATACTGGAGATATGAGAATATAGAACACGCTGAGGGACCAATGGCAAAAATCGCAGGCAGCCAAAAAATAAATCAACTCTGTCTTCCTAAACATGAGTGTTTAAATAACATCTCTGTACAACAAACAGGAAGGAAGCTAGTGGAGAAAAACCGTTTCGGACATTTGACCTTGCTGTGACCTTGATCCTGTTTGGATCACTTCCAAAACTTTATCAGTTCGCCTGCTGGTTACGGTGAGAATTCCTTATCAACCGCCCGTTCCCGAGATACTGCACTAACGAAAATCTGTGACGGACCGAAAAATAAAAAGTAATAAAATAAAATCCACCACTCCGAGTTAAAGGCATAGAAACGCTAAGGCTCCACGGTGCCTTGAAGTGGATTTGATTACTGTCTTCATATTCGTCTACTTTTATATCTTTCTGGCCCTGAAATTAGCTCCACCCCTAGTTGGAACAGCTGCTCATCCACACCCCACCTCCTTTTCCTTAAATGGCAACTCGCCAGACTCCCATAGTTAGCGGAAAGGGGGCGGGGCTATTAATAGTGGAAAGGTTATTCATTACAAACGGCTACTTTATAAGTGCTAATACATTTAAAGGTTCGCACAGGGTCTCACTCCTGGTCCTTGTCCTGCACATGGTAGTGTTTTCCCTGCTCTAACACACCCAGTTTGAGCTCAGGAAAAGCTGTCTGTTGGGCGATTAGCTGAATCAGGTGTAATGGGAGCAGTGAAATGTTGAAGAAAAGGGGGCTAGGACCAGGGTTTGGAACCTGTGATTCAGACAGCAAGGTCCCTAAGGTCCTTTATCGTAGTCTACGTACGTACAAATCATTCTGTAGCTGAGGTTTACGTAACCGTCGTGACACCGCAGCACATCAGCACATCAGCACATCAGCACAGCAAACCGATGACTAGGCTGTATTTTTTTTCCCCCCCACCTTTTCTTCTCAGTGCTTTCTCAGGGTTTCTTTTAAATTCTTCACCACAAACCAGCAAAGAGAAAAAAAAAAGAGAGAAAAAAAAAAGACAAGCATCCACATGATGAGACTTCCCGTCATTTCTCATTGTGAGTAAAACGGCAGTCAGCTCCGGGTAACGTCACCAGCCGAGCGTGTCCTTCTGCAAAAACGTCACTGCTCCATTCAAACACGCTGCAAGCCCATTTGTGGCATTTTGTTCCCTCGCTGCAAAACTACTTCTGAGCCCTCACAAAGCGAGCAGGAACCGTTACAAATGTCCCAAAAGCCCCGTTATGTTGGTACAAAAGGGAAGCATAAATTGCTCACCGAAGCAATAAGCAGGTCTAAACGCACCAGTGTCAGAACATCGCATAGAGAGGAACCGCTTCCCGCGGCTTAAAACAAGGACAACGTGTAAAAACGTGACTGGGAAAAAAAGTTACAATGCACTGATGATATAAAAAAAAAACTTAAATAAAACAAAACTATTCTATAAAATTGCTGGCGGATACACACTCTTTCACCCAATCGTTTAAAATGACAAAATAAATATTAAATTGTCTTACCTGCTAAAAAAACCCCTCTAAATCAATATTTTACAACAACGCAATATCAGTACTCACACCACAGATCTGTTGAATTCTCTCTTCTGATTGGTCAGAAGGTTTAGATTAATTTTTAATAACAGCAGCTCTGATATTAATACAGCTCCAAATCCCAGGTTTATATTAAAGCACTCGTTCTAACACATCATCGTTTCTATAGTAACAACTTGCACTAGGATTTGGATGCTAGACGCTCCGTATAATCAGATTTGAAGAACATTGTTGATATGGCGAAGTCTTCTACGAGGAGACGTTTATTTAACAGTTTATTTATTTTTTTTTTTTGAAGGAGTCTCCAGTGCCAAAGCTTTGTAAAAAGTCAGTTTTACGAACCGGGAAAGACTTTCAAGACGGAGGAATTTTACGCTTTGCAGTTTCTCGGGATCATGACAAGCTGCAGTTTTGTCTTATTAACTTAAAAAAAAAAAAAAAAAAAAAAAAAGAGATGCTGGTGAGAAAATGACATTATATAGCAGCTATAATGTACATGAGAACAGGAAGTTCTGTGGCCATTGCACAACATTAAACGTAACTATAAATGGATAAAAAGTATAAATGTGACGTTCTTTAATAAAAAGTGTTGGTAGACACTTGCTCTGGTATAAGAGGAATAAAACACTTCGGGACATGGCTTTAATGGAAAAAAATGATACCTTTAAGGTAGTAACAGTGACTCTGTTTCATCACACCACCCTGTCGTTGATTGTTTTCCTTTAACAGCACAACGCCAACGTGTTTTATTCCTTACATATGATCCATCATCACTTTAGGTATTGTAGTACATATTCGGTATATAATCTGGTTCAACCCAAATGAGTAAATTCCTGACAAATCACCAGATTTTGATTCCTACATACCTTGTCTGCAGCAGTGAGGCGTGTCCAGGGTTTATCAGCCCGCCGGTCGTAGTCCTGAGCGTCGGCTACTTCTACATAATCGCTGAAGCGGATCAGGATCTTGGCCTGCCGCAGTTCCTCCACCGTGGGCCTTTGGCTGAGCTGCAGACACGGAGCAGTGTAACGATCATCTCTCCTCCACCAATACGCTGTTCTCTCATACTCAGCTGAGCTACTTCGCTAATTCGTGCTTTCCTGAGCGTCCTGCAACTCTTTTACTTTTCAGTACTTTTATACCACTAACTCACAGTACACGTAGCTAAGTGGAGGTTGAAATGTACCCGAAATCTACCTGTGGAGAAAACCACTGTTTGCAAACCAAACTATCATGATTCTTGATTCTTTTCACCCGATACATTTGGTATCTGGTACATTTTAGCAATAAATGTGAACCTCCATTAAGAATCCAAAACATTACAGGTGTAGGAGTAAGCACCTACAAATATTTTATTTAGAAAAGCAACACGAACATACGGGTTACCGAGGGTTACTGAAGCCCCGCCCACACAAACGTAACGTTTTGGTTACTGACAGGACTGAACATTTCTGAACATTTCGGGTTCCCAGACCTGTTGTCCGATGAGCGTTAATCTTTCGTCCCGTTAAAGCAGCTAGTACACGAACACCTAACTGACACTCATTGACGCGCCGGCTTCAACAGCTGTGTATTAGCGCTGTGCCGAAAGCTTCGAAGCAGATTTGCGCTCTTCACCGGAAAGAGTTTGTGTTTAATGAACAAACAGCGACACACTGCAGCGAGATATTTGATCATTTGATTCGCTAAAATATTCATTTCCACCAAGATCGATGAATAATATAGACCCTTAGGTAAATTTCACTGCCTCATTTTAATTCGATTTCAGTGGAAGCCAAGCAAAAAGAATTTGCTTTTATTTATTTTTATTTCTGCAAACAATGAAATAAAAATAACTAAACAAGAACTACTGGAAATTCTGTAAGTAAATTCTATAAATAGACAAAACTTGATGCTGAAAACACCCCAAATTATTTTATTACAGCACCTGAGAAAAGTCCATCAGACCATTAGGCTACGTAGCATGGTGAAAGCTTTGAACTCTGGGAAATCATTTCTTCAGTGGTCGTGATCATGCGAGTTGCAATAGCTCTAAAAAGAGCAATAGTTGACTGAACTTTTGATCACCTGAGCGGTGATTATGTTTAAAACCAACATGTTGCTGTAGTAACGAGCTAGCAACTCAACATGTGTTAGCCTAACACTTCTACATGATACAAGCTAGCTATTTTTTTTGACGCAGCTATTTTTTCCCCCATTTCAAATAACATAAAAGGGGAAAGCAAGAAAGTAGACCAGCTGACTAAATCCGGTTAGTTAGCATTAACTTCTTAAGCATCAGTTCGTTCTGTTCTGTTTTTTTCTTTTTGCGATTTTCAGCCGCAGACGGATATCGAGGTTTCACGATCGCCGTTTCTTTGTGGGTTTCTGATCTCAGTTGCATGATTTACCCAATTTATCTCAGTTTCTTTTCTTTTCACACCACAAGTGAGACATCCTGTGACTGCCTCATACATAAAACGTTTCACCAGATAATAGTAAAATGTGCGCTTTATTTTTTGGTATATCTAGTTAAAAAAATAATGGCGCCCCCTGGCGGTCCGGGGCTCCTAAGCAGCAGCTTGTATCGCTTACATTGAGAAACAGCCCTGGTCGCTGAAAACGAACCTTTTTTGAGAACACTGACCAAGTTGTTTCTTTGTTGTCTTTAATTTCTTATTATTGGCGTGTTTGAAATTTAAATTCATTTTGTTTTACATTTTGCTCGTGCTGAGGCATCAGAATATGATCCGTACACGGCTCCAGCACTGCAAACCCCAACACTGATGACTTTTAAGCTTGTTCACTTCTTGTTCAGTGCCACATCAGTACAAATCCTTGTTTTTGTCTTTTTTTTTTTTCACCTTCTCTAATCAGAATCACTTAATTTGCCATATACATTTACATGGATTAGGAATTCTTCTTAATATGCAGCTCTTAACGTTATTCCTGAGGAGCTTGATAATAAGTTGGTGTGGTCATGTGAGCATTTTCAAACGGATTTTTGGTGCGTTTTCGTGTGGAGAGAGAGATTTTTAAAAAATGCTGTTTGTTTGGATGGGAATTTTTTTTGAAAATGAAGGTGTAAAAACTACATTTTCAGAACAGTCTGCACATCCAGACAGAGTCTGAACGAAGCCAAACTGGACCAGACAAATGCATGAAGCATTCACAAAGGCTTCGCAAAAGACAGTGTGTTCTTTTCAGGTAAAGAACAGAATATAATCATCTTTTGACTCACTCCTAAAAAGCCCTTTGTAACAAGAAGCAGTAATGTGTAATTCCAGATGAATCATCTGACATCAATAGGTGCTATATGAGACCCTGCGAGGTAAGAAACTGTTCAGAGCCACGGCACTATTACTTGGCGAGAGACAAACCGCCAAAAGCCAGACTAGACTTTGGAGTGTGTGTATGGGCGACAATGTTACACTTGAAATGTAAAAATGTGCAGTCTGACTCTGATTGCAGACTGCATCTCACCTTGCGCGTAAGTCTCCGTTTGATTTCCCTCTTCTCCTCCAGCTCCTCTTGTTCGTTCCGTGCTGCAGGAAATGAACAGGAAAAAAAAAAAAAAAAAAAGTGAGATGCCACCTGGAATTTATTCATTCATGTCCACGAAAAAAAAAGTGCTTGAGACTCAAGTTTTGAAAGAGAGTCAGATAACCACTAACCATGGCAAGTGATGAGAATGCCTTGAGAAAGTCTTTTCATCCCTGATCAACATTCTCCACAGGTTATGATGCAATCTGAATGCTAAGCTAGCACACGCTTTTCTCATAAAGAGAATTTAAGAGAAAACTAGGCCAGCGGAGGACGTTCAATTCAGTGAGGCTTAGAGGAGGAAAAACCAAAACAGTCTTCCCCCTGAGCTCTCATTGCTGGACGACTTTCCTGCGTGTTATCATGAGCAAAGCCTCGGGTTTCTCCAAAAAAGATGCTACAGGCTGAAAAACTGTCTGGAACATATCAGAAGGAGATTCTGCCTTTTGGCATCCAAAACACACCCAGTATAAAAGTAAAAAAAAAAAACGAAACTCCAAAGCCCCACTGGATTTTGTGTTCGTATAAAAGAGGAGGTTTTTTTTGTTTTTTTTTTAAATGCATATTTTGAAGGGGGAATCTCGGTCACTCTGTACTGCAAACATTGAAACTGTCCTTCACTTTCAGAATAGAGACTTCACTAAACCCAGCGCAGGTATTACAGCAAAAACTTAAATCTTCCTTTAGAGGACTGTATAAACTTTCCAAGCTAAACCAATATATCCTCATCCATCATGCGGCCATTTAACGCAATAATTTGCGTTATTGTGTCTCGCTAAGTCATGAACTGCTTTACACTGGTTCCATGTAACTTGCCTTCTTTGGAAATCTTGGTTTCTCTCAATTCATGAGTTGCAAGAAGGAAGTGCAAAAATACAGTATTTGCACAACGTTAAGATTTATGCCCTGGTACTTATGCAGTAACCATGATACACTGGTTCTTCGTGCACATTTACATTTATATTTAATTATTTGGCTGACGCTTTTATCCAAAGCAACTTACAGTTAAGAAAAGAACAGTTGAGGCAGTGCTTGGATTTGAACTCGCAACCTTCCGATTAGCAAATTAATGCATTAACCACTGAATCATCTCTTCCACCCTACAGCCCAAAAAAAACACTCCTCAAATGGAGAAACCCTTTGAATGTTTACTAAACACAAGTTTTAAAATGTCATGTAAGATGGGAAGCTTGCATTTGACCAATAAGTGCCTTTCAGTACAGCAGGTTCCACTCACTCTGGAGCAGGAACTGGAACTACATTCTAGGAACCAAAGTTGGCCCTGAAATGCACCTAGAGTTCCTGAGTTCCTAAAATACATTCTGCAGCAAGAACATCCCCATTTGGTACAGCTAGCTCTCTCTCATCTTTAGCTGCTAACATACAGCAAACAGTGTTTTGCGAAAGCATTTTGGCGAAATCAAACATTATTTTGCAACGGAATTCTGCTGACAGTATTTTGGTGAGACGATTTTGGCGACAACTGAAAGTATTTCGCCGCAACATTCTCCATTTGAGGCGGTCCCTGGTGGTCTAGTGGCTAAGCATCCCACGCTCTCACTGGTACGGCCTGGGTTCGATTTCCAGGCAGGGAACCAACCCAACCCCTGGGAGTGTACTCTCAGTGCCGGTCCCAAGCCCGGATAAAACTGAAGGGTTGCGAAGGGCATCCAGCGTAAAACCTGTGCCAAATCAAACATGCGGCCCAATGAGCCACTGTGGCGACCCCTAACGAGAGCAACCGAAAGAACAGCAGCAACATTCTCCATTCGAGGAAGTTTCAGGAAAAAGATGTGTATAGAAAAAAAACAGCTTGATGTTTTACAGCTGGGGGAAATGGGTAATCATACTTATGGGAGTAAACAGACCAGATCCAGCATGAACACTCACGTTTCAGGATGTTTCGCTGCTCCAGCTCCTCTGCTGTGGGTCTTTGGCTCAGTCTCCTGTGCAGGCAGACAGGCAGACACACACACACACACACACACAGTGTACACAGTCAGTACCTTACAGTGGACAGCTGTATACTGTTGCATTGGTGTGAAAATTCACACTTGCCTGAAAAGACAAGCAAAGTGAAAGCAGGAGTGTTTGACTTGAGGAATGAGGAACCTTGAGGAATCAACGGCAGTTTAACATTTTTCCTCATTTAAACCCAGTCAAAACTTGTCAGAGAATTACTGAACCCTTGAATACGGTGTGTTAGAATAGGAAAAGCAGGGTTGCTGTGGAGTCATGGCCTTCAGGACCAGAGGTAGTGAGGAATGGCCAAAGGTAGGGAGGGATGAATGGATTAATGGACAGACAGAGGTAGGGATTAATGAACAAAGGTAAGGAGAGATGGAAGGTTGGATGAATTGACCAGAAGTATGAAAGGGGTGAGGAATAGAAAGACAGCCAGAGGTAAAAAGAGATGAATGGATGGACAGACCGCCAAAGGCTGGAGAGGGAGAAAATGATGGATGGACAGAGGTAGGGAAGAATAGACAGAGGTAGTGAGAGATGGGTGGATGAATAGACAGATGGATGGACAGATGGATGGATGGAGATGACCAGAGGTATGAAGGGGGTGAGGAATAGAGAGATGGCCAGATGGACAGATGGCCAAAGGTAGGGAGGAACGGAGTGAATGCACAGACTGCCAGAAAAAGAGAGGAATGGTAGCATGGATAGATGGATGGCCAGCGGTAGGGAGGAATAAAAGATGGACAGACAGCCAGAAGTAGGAAGTGAGAGATGAATGGGTGGACATACAGAGGTAGGGAGGGATGGACGGATGGCCAGGGGTAATGAGAGATAGGTGAACAAATGGACAGACAAAGGTAGGGATAGAAATAGATGTTAAGTCAGACAGATGTATGGAGGGATGGAAGTATGGAAGGAAAGAAAGCCAGACGTAGGCAGGGATGAATGGATGAATGGAAGAACAGAGTTAAAGAGGGATAAATGGATTGAAAGCTGGCTAAAGTTGGACAAAGGTATGGAGGGATGGACAGACGGGCAAGACGGATGAATGGATTGACACTACCAGCAAAGGAAATATGGAATATTTAGAAAGAAATATAGAAATAAGGATTTCTAATGCCCCGAAAATCCCTGCACCATGATTAGAAATGAGAAATTAGAAAGTCTTGGAAAGTAAACATCAGTTATATAAACCAAATATCCTGAAGACGTCGTATGAATTCGTACAACAGTGAGGAAATGTATACAAACACATATGGTCTGGTGTGTATCTGCCCAGTGAGACATGGTTACACAACAGGTCTCGCTGCCAAACCCCATGATGTAACAAGGTTACGCAAGAAAGTGACAGTCGTGTCATAAGGGTCCAACGTGAACGCCAGGCATGGCGCTGTTTCTGGCGGGATTTCTGTTTGCGCGTCGGTCAGCTTCAACGAGAAGGTAGCGTCACTAACCTCGTAACCTCCCAAAAATCCGTCCCCTCCTCGCTCGCTACATCACTCGTTCATTGCACCTCAGAGCAAGCGAACACGTCACAT
The DNA here is from genome assembly GCA_037576825.1 of Pangasius krempfi. Lineage (NCBI taxonomy): Eukaryota > Metazoa > Chordata > Actinopteri > Siluriformes > Pangasiidae > Pangasius > Pangasius krempfi. The sequence goes on along the minus strand of CM074977.1, from coordinate 3,507,531 downwards.
GATTTGCACTGAAACCTTCTCCGTTCTCAGAATAGCTTCAGGAAATCCCATCAGCTTTAAATCCTGATTTGTCAAATCTGTCCCCCCCCCCGAGAGTAGCGTATGGATTCGATCAAAATGAAGGTGAATATAATAAATGCATTATCCATTTGAACTGATAAGCCAGGCATGTCCTTTACTATCCTCACTTTGAAACTTCCATTAATATACAGTTAGGTGCAAAAGTTTGCACACCCTCTGGACTACAATGAATGACAAATTGTAATTCATACCAACTTTTAAAGCATTTGGTGGGTGTTCAAGAAAGACGTTCATTCATTAGTACAAAAAGTACAAAAATGGTCACGTGTTAACATTAAAACTTTATAAACAGTATAAAAAAATAATTATTACATCTTAAAAATGTTATACATATTCTAGGACAGATTTTCATTCATAACCATTATCAGTGATTATACATTTTAGGCTTAGACGAGGTAGAGGGTCAGCCATGTTTTTTAGCGTTCATTAGCAAGATAATAAACGTATTAGAATTGCTGAGATGAGTGTAGAAGTATCTTTGATGATTCCACAGTCTCCTTCTCTCAAAACCTCGGCATGTCTTTTTTAACACACTCAGCCAGCAGCCCTTTTGTTGAGGCCGGATTTCGTGTCTACAGTTGGCATTTGGCATTTTCCGCTATTATCCAGCTGCGACGCTGAGCGCTCAGTCCATTAGCATGTGCTAAATGATTTTAACATGCCTGGCCCTGATCTGGTTTACTCAGCAGCCACGTTCCTGCAGCAGTCATCAGCGACTCCGGCTTCTGGAGCCGTTAAAGAGGAGAACATATTGTACAGCTTTAATCTCGTTTAGCTGGATACAGTCAAGGACGCAGTGCAGCGGGGATGACTCAGAGAGAGAGACAGAGAGAGAAGGGATAAAAAGAGAGGGAGAGAGAGAGAGAGACAGAAGGACAGAGACACAGGAGAGACAGAGGGAGAGAACCAGACAGACAGAGAGTAAGACAGAGAGAGATAAAAAGACATACAGAGAGGGATACAGGAGATAAAGACAGAGAGACAGAGATACAGGAGAGAAAGACAGAGAGAGAGAGAGAGAGAGATACAGGAGAGAAAGACAGAGCAAGATAGACAGAGAGAGAGAGTGAGAGACACACAGAGAGAGAGAGAGAGAGTGAGAGAGCAGGAGGTTTGGCTGAAATTAGGTCAGCTCTATTGTATTGTATTGAAGAGGACAGAGATGCACGAGAGCGCTGATGGCCTTCATCATTCACTGGGCACACACACACACACACACACACACACGCACACGCGCACACGCGCACGCACACGCACGCACCTCAGCACACAGCCCTCACACCCCCTCTGCTAGTGAAGCCTAATGTTGCCTAATTTGTGTGGAAAGCAGTTTGCAGCATCATCAGTTAAAACCGATCTGTGAATTTTTTTTTTCAATTCGGCAGTGTGGTGCTGCTTAGTAACCGTATTCACGTGCTGCTGAGTGAGTGCCGTGCTTTAGCGTGAACGTCAGAGACCTTAAATCCATCAGTGACTGGGTTGAGAGAAATCTTCAGCTCTTTCTGAGAAAAAAAAAAAAACCAACAACAACCAAACAAACAAAGACCACACTCCATGTGCATGTTTTTGGAGACTCCAGGTTGCCAGGTTGGACACACAAATCCTTACAGCTTTTCTGCGACTGTGTGTGCGCGTGTGTGAGTGCGCGTGTGTTTATGCTGACCGTGTGAGTTTGGAGCCGATCTGCTGCCTGGATTCGAGCCTCTCCTCGTCCGTCTGCATGGGCAGGATGTTCTTCTCCTCCAGCTCCCTCTTAGACGGCCTGTTACTCAGCTTTATAGCCAGCGAGTCTTTCCTCAACACCTTCAGGGCTAAAGTATCTGCACACACACACACACACACACACAATCACATCACACATGCTCTCGGGTTAATTAGATTCAGAACAGGACCCTGAGATGATTCAGAACACAACATACCTGTCTGTAGCACCTCCTTCCCTTCCAACCTGCTCTAACACAGAGACCGAGTGTGCAGAACATCTCGTCCCTAAACCGACCTGCTGTGTGAGCCGAGCTTCCCTCAGTCACTGTTTCTTTCAACTCAAGCTTGGTGAGATTTGACATCCAAGCTAGCATCATTAACATATACAGTTAGCGTGCAACTCATCGTAGCATTGGCTCACAATGCATTATTGCGTTTTTTACACTGTCAAATTCTTGATTCTGATTGGTCAGAGGGTGCCGTTTGTTGCCGTTATTGTATCACTTAAATACATTATCGCTGCTATGGTAACAGCTCATTCGCAGGGACTCGTACGACGACTTAAGGTCTGCATAATCTACGACGTGATGTCATTAAACAGAGAAAAACGTAAAATAATTGCTGATATGGTGAAGTGTTCTGTAAGGGGAAAAAAAAGGCTTATTTAACATGTATGTAAGGAGTCTCCAGTGCCAGAGCTTTGTAACAGTCAGACGTAAAGCTGTAGAAGTTTTCCGAAATCTTCATGACAGAAGAATGACTTCATGAGAAAGAGAAACTAGAGAGCATGGTGAGGAAACGACTGTTTACAACTGCGATAACGCTAGTGAGAACGTTTCTTGTGGACGTTCTACAACATGAACTGTAACTGCAAATGGATAAAAAGTATGACAACTGATGTGGTATAAGAGAAATAGAACATTAAATCACTTATTACCATCAAGTGTTTTATTCCTTGCATGCTGAGATAATTCCTGCTGTACGCACAATAAATAAGCGTTATAATTGGACTAACTTGTGAATAGCGAGTCGTCGTCCTCTTCATCGTCCTCCTCGTCTTCTTCCTCCAGGTCGTCCTTGTACATGCTGGGCAAGTCCTCGTAGTCTGACTCACTGGGCATGTTCTCCTTATCGTCCTCACAGTCGATCACCACCGTGGGTACCGGCCTGCTCTCCAAAAGACCACACTGCCCAGAATGCAATGCAGAACTGACAGAGGCGGGGAAAAGAGAGAGAGAGAGAGAGAGAGAGAGAGAGAGAGAGAGAGAGAGAGAGAGAGAGAGAGAGAGAAGTCTACATTACGGTAAAATTAAAACCTACATTAATGCTTTAAGGCCAATACAAAAGCACGTAAACCATATGCTTGTGTTACTGTGTCACTTTTGCCGTCTTATTATTTCATTCAGTCATACATAGCTGTGCAATCACATACTTGAGTGCAAAAGTTTGCACCTCCCTCGGTTTCTAGGTGAAGAAAAAAAATAAACCTGCCTAGAATTTATTTGTTTAGTTCATCTACACTAAACTGCATTCTTATTAAATCTCGAGCCAGAAACAAATACAGAGAAGCCCTAAAAGGAAATTGTGAGAAACTCGTATGCATTTTACCAGAGAAAAAAAAAATACAGAGAAGCTCTAAATTAAAACAAAACTATAGATATTTTAATGCATTATTAATTTCTGGTAGTTTACAGGCCAGAAAAATATACAGAAAAATCTGTTTCATTGCAAAATTAATTTCTGGGCCAAAAATTAAAATGAAAGAAAAGCCCTAAATGAGAATTGGTGAGAAATACGGCATTGCAGAATTAATTTCTGGGTCAGATAAAAAAAAAAAATGCTCTAAATTAAAACAAAAATAATGGTAAATATTTTATTGTGTAGTTAATTTCTGGGCCAGGAAAAAAAAGCAAAGATGTCATTAAAAAAAAAAAAGTTGTGAGAAATATTGCATTGCAAAATTAATTTCAGGGCCAGAAAAAAAAAAAAAAAAAAAAAAAAAAAAAAAAAATTGCATTTCAGAAAAAAATGCAAAGATGTCCTAAAATGTTTTTTTTTTTTTTTTATGTGAAAAATGAAATAATAGAAATAGAAAAAAGTTAATTTCTGGACCAGAAAATAAAATTACAGAGAAAAGAAACATCTGGAGAAATATTGAATTGTAATAATTAATTTCTGGGCCAGAAAGCTTTAGAAACTTTTTTTAAAGGAATACGCACTGCTCCTTTAAATTGGATAGCTTTATTTAAATTAAATTGGATTTTAGTAAAAGAAAAATTATTATTAAAGCATTCTCCAATATACTTTAAAATTCAAATAAAACAATAATCCAGACAGCAGCTTCAGTGCAAGAGTACGGTTCAGTGAGATTGCAGTATTCATTTCCAAGCTGAAGAATCTTTGAGAAATGAGAAATGCTGTTTAGCCAAATTGGATCTCTGATCCGTTACGCAACAGACACAAGCTGTGGCCGGCTTGGCATCAGGTAGAGACTGGCAGCGTACGAATTCTGTCCCGATGCCAATCAGTACGCAGGAAGGCCAGAGAAAGAGCCACGGTGAGACGATGCTCCGTCTCTCGGGTGAGGAAAATGGGCCATGGAGTCGGGATGGGCGTGTTAGTTTAGCTGGGTCACAGTTCACACACGGCACATCCGAGATACGAGCTACGAGCTACGCTTCAGCTGTGACCTGCTCTATATTCTAAAAAAAGAGCGAAACTGGCCTTTCACGTGCTCTCATGCTAATAAACCTCGCATTTCAGCCACAGTGCAGCTCTACTCCTGAGATAAAGGACGCTGTGCACTGACTGAAACGCTGGTCCTTAGTTTAGGCAAATTTGAGGCAGTGTGTGTCCTTCGTACTGTCGTAGAAGTGTTACTTTTAAATGTTTAAACTGTTCATGGCATGATAACCTAGTTTTTAAAATAGCATGGTTTCGCAGTTTTTTAATCAACCATTTAAAAACACACAAACCAGTGGTTAAAAAAAATAAAAAGGAAAATCTGAATTCTAATTTGTACAAAAGATCAAAAATCACAATTTTCAAGGATCCCCCATATCATCTTAGTAAAAGCTCAAAAACCGTAAACGCTACGGCTAAACTGCACATGCTGGCTAATCTCTGTACGGCTATTACGCTACTTAGGTGCAGCAAGCTAGCTGTTAATCCATGAGCCGTAGCCTAGTCATGTTCATAAGAGGATTAAAAAGCTGATGCTGGATTGAAATTCATCCTCAGCTATTAAGAAAAACGCCACCTTGTCACCTCCATGTAGCTAATCTCTAACAGTGCCTCTATAGTAATATAGTAGCTAGCTAGCTGCTAGTCCATGAGCAGTAGTTTAGTTGTGTTCAGAAGCAGACAAAAAGCTGACGCTAGTTTTAAATACAATTAGCATCCCTTGTAGCATATACGAACGTCGTGATGCAACTGGACGCTTTTATTGACGTGATTATTTATTGTGGGAATCTGCACAGCAGAATGTGGATAAAAAGATCCGAAATACTTTAAACGTCTTTCAAATATGCTAATATACTAATATTAAATACTAACACACTAATATTAAATTTCTATTCCACATCCATTTCAAACCTCCTCCAAGTGCAATACAGTGCAAAGCATCAAAAATCCCAGGGTTGCCAGGGTTGCTTTTTTCTTTTTTTTTTCTTTTACACCCTATGGGCCTAGTTTTGGAAAAAGGTTGCGGATGTGCACTTGTCATGTATTTTGGGCTAAAAATAGACCACAGCTACCAAGATCTTGTTATAAGCAAATAATTGGAATTAAAACCAATCAATTCTGGCAAATAAAGGTAAAGTGCAAGTGCAGACAGTGTATCAATGATGCAGAGAGCCATTTCTGTTGTGACTGGAGGGCTACAGATATCACAGTGATTAAGGTCACTTTTCTGTAAATAGACTAGTTACATCATCACTTTGTGAAAGCGTCTTTGAATGGAGTAAGAAGGCTAGAGATCATTCGTTCTGTGTGTGTCTTCATCAGAAAGGCAAGTAAATATGGAAAAAATATTGTAGAGGGAAGTACGGAGTGGATAATGGCTGTACCAGAAGTTGATTAAAAAGGTGTAAAATACTGCAAAGTGGAAATGTGTGCACACCACAGTGGCATTATTTCCCCATACAGAGGCTGAGAAAAAGAAGAAAATGCATCTCCATTTTCTAATTCCTGAACGTTTTGGGATAGTTTCAGGTCGTGTTGTGCTGTTCTTGGGCTGGAATTTTGCTGATACCTGGCAACCCGGACACTAGGCCACGGAAATATGAATGCGTCTTCTTAAAATACCTGCATGAGCCCCAGACTGACCTCTCGAGCCTCTGCATGGACAGCGCCAGAGTCTTGTTGAGCTCCTCGATGATGCGGCTGGGCACGCTGCCGTACTGCAGCTGGTGCGGGTGTCCGTGATGCCCCCCCAGGCTGCCGTGGTGCATTATGGGATTGCACTTCCCGGGGTAGGTGGCGAGAGGGCTCGGGGAGGAGACGGGCAGCTCCAGGCCTCCGGATGGCACGCAAATCATCACTTTCTTAGGAGGAAGAGGAGGAGAGTGTTTCCCCTGAACGCAGGGCAGCTTCAGGGTCTGACATGGCTCTGACGGAGAGGAAGACATGCAGGAAGATGAATATTCGAAACATCTCAATGAATATGTGAACTGCCATTGTGTCCTGAGGAGCTTGCGCCATAGCAATCCCTTCAGTAACAGAAGACGACGAATACAGACCTGGTTCTAACCACATCCCACACACGAACCCTTTATTATCTCGGTCTTTAATTAAACCCTGAACGCAGCACAGCTGTGGTCATGTGATCCAGTGCTCTTCCTCACCTATGCTGTGGTTCAGCTGCCGGGTAAAAGGCTTCGGTGGCAGAGCAGGCGGCTGCTTGTGGAAGAGCGCGGCTTTCACTGGGTTCTCCTGAACCTCACCTGGAAAAACCACTGATTTCTTAGCAGGCAGAACCAGGGACGACTTCAGGGAGGTGTCCTGAGGACAAACGCTGCCTTCCATGGAGGCCCGGAATTCAATAGGAGCTGCAGAAAAGGCATAAAAATAAATGTTGTGTTAATAACAGGCTTGTTGGCCATTACATAACTGCACTGATGTTTTTCTAAAGATGGAACAATTTATTGATTTATTTTTTTTTTTTTTATAAATCTACCACTTTTTATATTTTTAATCCCATGTTATTTTGGGGTTAAGATTATATAGAAGAGGAGGAGTTTCTTTTTCTTTGTCTCTCTTGTGATAATGTCAATTAGTTCATGACTATAAATAAGACATCAATCCAAAGTGGTTATGTTTCCTACCATATGTGGGTATGTTTCAAAGTGAGGAGGGAGGAAAAAAAAAAAAAAAAAAAAAAAAATGCAGATATGATACTTCTGTCCAAAACAAGGAGTCTTTAAACTTTCTTTAAACGAAAAGAAAAGAAACGGACGAGCCGTCACAGACTTCCATAAATATATATTTTTGAGCATTTAATTTATTCGCTCTAGTCTGATTATTTCACTAATCAGTGAATATATATGATTAGTGTGTATATATATATCTTGGTGAGCTGCTGCAGACATGACGATGGCTCAGGTTCAAACAAAACTGGAGCTGCTGAACTACAGCCGATTGGTTCTGCTACACCATTTTAATAAAACCATCTCACTGCAGATAACGCTAGGTCTTGGTGAGGGATCAAACTGCTGAAGTATGCAAAGTAAAAGTTTAGGAAAAGCTCCACAGGGTCACAGAACTAAACCTACAGAAAAAAAAGCATGTGATCATCAAGTTTTGTTAATGATTAAAAAAAAAAAAAAACACTAGCATGACTGACTCATTAAGCTGCACCCTTTTTCATGCGTTTGATCATTTTTACACAGCGTCATTATCTTGATGAGCTGGAGAGCTGATAGCGGCCCGGCAGAAGATGGAGCTGCCCCAAAGACAAGCACTTCAGATTCCTGATTGAAATTCACGCTGCATGATGAAACAGCGATGCAGAGACGCGTGTTCGTGAGACTCAGGTCACTGGTTACGCTATCGTCCATAGCCGAAATGTTTTCAGGTGATCAGCAGCAGTCCGAAATCTTCACCTTCATCACGCTGAGCTCTGTGTGAATGGCTGATCTTCAGACTGCATGGCATGATAATGTAATTTGAGCATAGATACACCAACATCAGCATAAACTTCACTCGCTTTTAGTAACACACAGCTCAACCGCAGGGGTCTTCGTTATTCATGCGTGATCATTTCACTCGTAAATCATAGCAGGTATAGACGCTGGCTCTGTATGACTTTTTGCTGTTTGCATCCTGACCTCTCATGGTCACACTTTCAGAAAGCACATTCTTCAACTTGTAGACAATCTGACAAATGCATTCAAATGCTTTAAAACCACGTTTCAAAAGACATAAAAACAGAAAGAAAGAAAGTTCATGATCCAGCGTTCTATTTTCCATTAATATTTTGGTCCAATGGGTTCAGAATAAGGCTCTAGATAGATGCACATCATATACAGCTGCACTAAACATCTCTAGATAAATACATAATGATTCAAAAGAAATGTAAACACTTCCTGTAAAACACTTTACAGTACTGTTGTTTTTTTTTTTTGGTGAAATGGTGATCATACGCAGTAGCAACCTAACCTCCTTGTGTTGTGATGTCACAGTGTTTCCACTTCATTTCTACCGTATTTTACTGTCACGTAATGCCGCGTTCGTGGAGCCTTGTACGCTGTAATTACGTCATTTCCCACCTCGGGTCGCCGCCACGAAAGCGTGTCTTTTGTTCGCTCTGTCAGAGCAGGTAAAGCTCATAAAAAGCTACTTTAACTGCATTTTTTTTTCTTTCAGTTCCTGGCCTGAGTGCTGCTCTACTAAAGTGAACTTCAAACATTCATGCAACAATCTGGACTGAAATGGCAGCACAGCAACAACAGCAGACAACAGCGAGTAGCTTAGCAACACCGCTAGTGATAACTCTCATCTTGATGACTCTCAAAACGGTGATTAATGCGGTCAGTGTTATAGAATGAACCTAGTGCTGTGTCTGTATCTGAACTGATCTAAAGACAATACTGCGAATTAAACTCATTTAAAAAGTAGAGGAGGGAGGCTTTACACTGTTCAGTGTGAGCGGCCATGTCGATTTGACATCACAGCGTAAACAACTGGTACTTGGGAAGACTACCCCAAGTTGAGGGGTTGAAATTTGATGAGTTGAGAGGACATTTTAGGTGTTTTTTTTTTTTTTTTACCAGTTGTACATAACCTGTATATAAACAATGATGTAATGCTCTTTCACGTCAGTAGGGTCTAGAAAGCCGTTATGTTATAGTTTATGTAGCGAGAATATACAGGAAATAGGAAGCCAATAGAGATTTGGTTTTATTTTCCTAAAGGAACAAATTCCTGTATTACTTGCAGCAACACAGAGAACCATCACAATTAAAGCAATTATTGTATAAGTGCATGAGGTAGAAGACTCTAAGATAATGAACAAATCCCTAAAGATTTGGTTAAAATAATGCTAAAATGGCTGTCAGAAGAACCATTTTTTTTAATCCTTAGCCTTCTTTCATCCAAATTCATAAGGAAAGTTTTTCACTTAATGAGCTTAATAGACAATCTGTTAATGATTCAGTGCTGAAAATCGGTGTTAAATGCTTCCGAAACATTACATTCATCAACATTTAATGGCATCATTCATCTTCAGTCCTAGTCAGTATATTTTGAAATTTTATATATAATTTTTAGATGTTTTTTTGTGAGAAATCAAAGAGGGGAAAGTTGACTCAACTTCGATGTTGAAGACGAGTGATATTACCTATTTCTTCAATAACCTGAATATTTTATAAAATAATTGAAACACTATTCTACATTTTTTTCCAAGTCATGGAGTCTTTGATATTACTCACCAATATTCCTGATTTTTTCTTTTAAAACAAAAACAAAAACAAAAACAAAAACAAAAAAACCCTTATATACAGATTCTAGCTCTAATTTTTCTTTAATCTAAAAGTTGCTGTGAATCGAGGCACTGAAGATTCTAGCTGTTCTGACACTTATGATCTGACAGTTAACCTTTTTTTTTTTAACTGTACTTTTTCCTCTTTTATTTATTTAGTTATTTATTTTTTATTTATTTAATGTTCCTGCCTTAGCTCCTCCCACTCACCCGCCCCGTGGCCGTCTGTCAGTCCCTGCAGGAGCAGCTCTGTCGCTCGGCTGCTCTCTAAAGGGTTGGGCGTCGCACACAGGCCGTTTTCCAGCCTCACCTCCTGCTTCATTACAGCCATCCGTGAGTCTATAAGAGAGAAATAGAGAGAGAGAGAGAGAGGGAGAGAGAGAGACAGAGGGAGAAAGAAAGCGAGAAAGACAGAGGGAGAGGGTTGGAGAGAAAAAGAGACAAAGAAAGAGGCAGAGGAAGAGACACAGAGACAAAGAGAGAGGGAGAGATATATATAGAGAGACAGAGACAGCAAGAGACAGAGAGAGAGAGAGACAGAGAGACACAGACAGACACACAGAGAGAGAGAGAGAGAGATAGAGAGAGAGAGAGAGAGGTCACTGAATTGCTTTCTCAACATCGCTCACAATATTTTTCAGTTTTTCACTAAACTATTTTTCACTATTATAAAGTATGACCTGACATCTGAATTAATTATGATTTATTTGAATGTAAATACATAACGCGTGTAAATACATGTCGTTACCCATAAGCCCCTTCTGGAGCAACACAAGTCCATGTTCTGCAGTGCTGGAACTCGAGTGAACGATGATCTCTTGAGCAGAATCGAGACTAAATCCTTACTTTAAAGCAACACTCTCACTAACACGTTCTTCTCTCTCTAATTTTTTCTTCTTCACCATAAAGACTGGTGGATAAAGCATCGATACTCTAATCCTGGAGTTTCCAAATTGATTCTAATACATTGGCTTACAGTGTACAGTATCTGACTCATGACTCGACACAAGGGTACTCAATGCCAACACTAGCGCTCAAAGCAGAATATGTTCTCATAAACTAGCTCTGCACAACGTGTGTGAGATCTAATCAAGCAGCTAACATTTCTACGTCAATTATAATCTGTATTGTTTACCGTCGCCTTGAAAATACACACCAGCACACACAAGCCGTAATCAGCTTAGACACGTTAAAACTCTTAGAGGACTAAAGGCAAGCAGGCAATCTGATTTGTAAATGTTCTACAGACCGCCGAAAGGAATTAAAAAAAAGGCAGCAAATAATAGACTTTCAATCACACGAAGTCAATCGTTACACAAAGACGTATGAATGAGCACGAGGTGTCAAAAGCGTCCACCACCGTACACAAGATCTGCTGCTCGTTTCTATAGTAACGACTAACACAGCCACTTGTATGGTGGACGCTCCAGAGACTTCTTCACGCCAATAAATGACCTCTGCTCTGACTCCGTGTTTCATTTTAACGATCAAAACAAGCCAAGCCAAGCCAATAAAACCAAAAGCCATACTCCGATTGGATTAGTTTATCAGGGGGATGTCGGTAATAAATCTTTTTACATGTCTCCTCAGTGATAAAAATCTTGCATCTGGGAAGTCATAAAAATGACCCGCAGGAGGAGCGAGTTTCTAAGAGGTCATGTGATCACGCTCCATTCACAACATGGCGTCACAACCTGGCGTCATGAGTAGAGAACAGACTCTGGCTCTTATTTCAGTTCGGGACGAACCAAGAAGTTCAACAATGCATACGAGAAGCATCCGTTTTTCATTTTGCATCTCGGAAAGTGATTAATATTCGGGGGAGGGGCGCTGATACGCGCGACGAGACCAAATACAGCAAGTAGCAGCAGTCAAACTTCTTTTTTTTTTTTTTCCCACGTGAGGCGACATGTGCCCAGAAAACCACGTATATTTGTATCCAGGTCTAAAATGATCAGCGGAGTTCTGGGTTTGGCGAAAAAAAAAAAAAAAAAGAAAAAAAAAAACCACAGTAGGTAATTCAGCCTGTAATTTACTCAGAGGAGGATGGAGAAAAACAGTGACATGGAGATCCAGATGGAAATAAAGTTGGATGGAAAAAAAAAAAAGGAAATTACCCCAGGACCGCATGTACATTTAACCCTGTCCAGATAGGGCTAAAGTTCCACTTTACATTACTCCTGCACAAAAGCACATTTCACTCAAACATGCCACACCACAGATGAAAAATCTGTTCAGCTGTCTTTAACTGTGTCTGAAATAAGTTCACACCCACACACCCTGCAAACCAGTAAGGAGACACTTCCAAAATTTGTAGTATGACGAAGTCTTGCCATTCAGTCTGGAACATCGCTGCTGTTATGTATGAATCATAGCAAAATGCTCACCTTTCTCAAAGATCTCCTTCAGCACTCCACGTTTGATCAGCTCCTCCCGGCTCTGTCTCGCCGACATCTCCCTCTCCAGAGCTGAGGATGCACAAACACCAATATTAATTATATATTTAATAAATAGTTATTAAAAAAAAAAAAAAAAAAAAAACAAGCTCATCATGTTACAGAGAAACCACAAATTCTTGAGAAACCATAAACTCTTTCGTCCTAAAAACACAACAAGATGAACAAGTTACAGGTTTATCTCTGATACTGGAGACTCCTTCCGTAAATTCCTCCTTACAGAAAACATCATATCAATGATTATCATTGTTTTTTAAGCTGTCGTTGTGGCTCAATCAACCTTCTGACCAATCAGATTTGAGGATTTAACAGTGCAGTGGTATTTGTTTTTATTTTTATTAATAATAAGACCCAGGATTGATTCACAGGCAAATCTCCACAGAAAGCATCAAAGAAATCAAGTGTTTACTTCAAGTCCAATCTTTTTTTTTTGTTTAACTTGACATAAACGTAAATGTCACAAAACAGACACAAACACGTTTCCAATACACGTTTTGTCAGAATATAGACTCCGGAATAATTTTAACTCATCAAAATATACTCAAGTGCTTGAGGGCGTCTTGATTAAATATTTGTTCATCCTCCAATGGCTGCAAACATGAATTATGATCACACTTTTTTTTTTTTTTTTGGACAGTCGGGATTTATGAACGCTCACAGCACCGAGTCGGCACGTCTGAAGATGACAAATCGTCTATTAGTCGCTGCAGATTCCGATCTGCGTCCGTCACGCTTTCGCATTCAACGCTGTCTGTTTTTTTTTGTTGTTGTTCCATGTCAGTTCATTTCCTCCCTCCAGCATAAAACTTATTCATCTGCCTTCCTTTTCTTTTCCTCTTCTGGTTTCATACATAGATCATATACGATCTCAGCCACCATTATTGGTCGTACACCAACGTACACCAACTTGCAGTGCTGTTTTTATGCCGAAGATTGTTGCCACATCAAAAATAGCAGTTTTCAGGAAGTCAAATCAGAGAATCGGATTGGATTCTTGATTCACTGATTCTTGATTCAGGAGGTTTTTGGAACTAAAAATTCTATTCAATTCAGTACATTTAAAGAAGCTTGAATCACTCAATCAAATTGCTGTTTAGAAGTGTTAGAAGGCATTAAAGTGATCCCTGAAAGATGTTTCAAACACTCACGTCCATCTGTAAAAGGTATTTATCTGAGCATGGTTTTTTTTTTTGGTTAATAAATCTGAATTTTCTTTCCAATTTTTAGCAGTTGAAACTGATTCTGATCAAAGCAACAAAATTTTATTTATTGAAAGATAAATATGGTTGCATTGGGAGGGATACTAACTGATGAATCGAGAAAAGGAATAAATTGTTTAGACTCCGTTTTTTTTAATATATATAATGTTTTGGAAGGAGATTTGGTTGGAGAAATGTGTTTTGGAGTGACGGGTGCATTTACACTTTCACAAGATCTAGCTGAAATGCATTCTTTCCCCCAATTAGAATCTCCAAAATACAATTTTCCAGAAACCCCCAAAAAAAACACCTCCTATAGGGAGTATCATACAAAATAAATCAGAAATAACAGATTTTAGACACATTTTGGCTTACAAATAAAGTCAGCAGTGTACAATTTAATATTTAAATTGGACTGACGTTGACTACACAACACACATCTTAAGATGGAGTCCAACGAGCCACAGTTGACTCACTAGTCTCTCTGGAGATGCCTAAAATACTGCCAATTTAAATATACGTTAGCAGAGAGCAAGATTACTACTTTATCAAAAGCAGAGATGTCTTCTGATTGACAAAGGAATTATGGTTCATTCTGTAATGACAACATCCGCCTGCAACATAAAAACCTTAATGCACAGCTTATGCGGTTAAAGAGACTCAAATGATGTTGAAAGTTTAATAAATTTCAACATCACAACTAGCCTTATAGAATATCTAGATTCTCAGGTACGCTATAAAACCTGATCCCCGAAATGAAACATGATGAAACATTACGTTGAGCTAGACAGTCCATTACCTTATGACGGGAAATGTTTTAGGACACACACGGGATAAATGAATTCAATTTTTAATACAATGGACAAAAGATACAAAGATAAAAGTCAGCAGGTGCTGCAGTGTGCAAAGTCTTAGTAATGCCAAGTCTCAGCGCCACGGCTATGCTATTTTTAGACAGTGGCAGCTGAGGGACTTTATCTCCAACCTCCGTACCGCACCGCACTCTCCGAAAAGAGGCAGGTTTTGTCGCATTGGTATTTCCAAAATCTGCCCCTGCAAATAAGGAACAAGTTAAGAAAGTGAAAAGAGAAGAATTATGCTTGCCGTGCACAAATGTCCTCTGCAGGCTGGAGAAATATTCCTAACTACACTACAGAAAAGTGGAGGAATAGGAGAAGAGTGTGAGTGTGTGTGTGTGTGTGTGTGTGTGATGTACATGCAGTAGATGCATCCATGCCCAAGACCACTAATGGAAAAATACACATACACATATAGGTAAGGTAAGCATGGACATCATCTCACGTGGATGAGTGAAACACACTTTCTTCATAACACTTTCTGTACAGTATTAATGGTTTATTGGAAGGAACAGAGCAAGAATTTTATTGTGGAATGTAACTACTTGTTTTACTGTGTATATGACAAACTCTTGAATTATTATTTCCCTTGAATTATGAAAATCCTCGGACTACCTGCTAACAGTAGAACTAAATTGTCTAATTAAATAATAATATTTGGACTAAAATAGTAGAAGTTGGAGTAAATGTTAGGACTATTGGTCTAATACTACTATTAGTATTAGGACCAAAAACCAACAGTGAGATTAAATGGTTCAACTAAATAGCTGGACTAAATGGTAACAGTGAGATTAATTGGAGCAACTAAATGACAGTAGTTGAACTAATTGTTGGGACTAAATGTAATAGTGGTACTAAATAGCAGGACTATATTGTTCAACTAAATAGCTGGACTAAATGGTAATAGTGAGACCAAATGACAGTAGCTGAACTAAACTGTGGAACTAAATGCTAATAGTGGTACTAAATGGCAGGACTAAATAGCTGAACCAAATGGTAATATTGGGATTAAATTGTGAGAACAAATGGCAGTAGTTGGACTAAATGGTGGGACTAAATGCTAATAGTGATACTAAATGGTCCAGTGTCCAATGATGGACCAAATCATTGGACACTGGGACAATGAAAACATTTTGGACTAAACATGGGACTAAATGGTAATAATTTAATTCAACTGTGTGACTAATTAGCGGGCCTAAATAGCTGAACTAAGTGGGAATGGTTGGACCAAACGGTAAAAGATTGACTAAATGGTGGAACTATATGCTGGGACTAATTGCTAATGATTGGACTAAATGGCAGGAATAAATGCTAATAGTTGGACTAAAGTGAAATAGTTGGACGAAAGGTTAATGGCCGGACTTATGGTGCAACTAACTGGAATAAATGATGTGACTAAATCGTGCCAAAAAAAAAAAAAAAAAAACTTTCCATATTTACATTAAACATTAGGTACCAACTTCATAACATTATAGATATATATTTAAATTAATTAAAAAAAGATATTTGACTCAGTGTTGCACTGCACCATCCTCATCCTCATGCACAAAGTGGGACAATTTCATGAGCTTAGATTCTTAGTTTCCAGCCTGAAGTTTACTGCTCGTCTGTCCTTCTTCTGGAACCATCACATCTACCCAGTTTCTTTTCTAAACCATTTCCACTTTGCTGCACGACTCCAGCAAATGACTACATGAGTGGAGGTTGCTGCTAAACATCTCCCTTAAGATTCAATAAGGTTTATGCTTGTTCATGTGGATGATTTAGCTCCTCAGAATGTGTCCGAGCTTGAGCATTTGTTAGGCAGCTGATTCGGTCCATTTGGCAGAACTTTTTTTTCAACCATCATCAATACATTCATGGTCATTTGGAGGAAAAATAGTTTATGGTCTTACCAAAGACAGTGTAAGCATGAGGATATGAAGGAATGGGGCGATGGGCTCAGCATCTTCTAAACCAGGCAAATGTCAAAGTCCAGAAAAGAAGCAATCGTGAATAGACCCCATTCAAACTCAAACACAAAGTATGAGGTTATGAAAGCAGGTGCCAAGAATAGACCGTCCTCTGGGTCATGATACCTTCACGACTGCTCCCCGAGTTCTCCCAGATGGTGCAAGTGTGTTGGTTTGCACAGCTTACACGCATTTAAATTGATTTGGATTCCAGTTCATGTGAATTCATTTGAATTATGACTACTAATGAGTTCTCACAGTTTCCAATGTCTATCATGACCAGGATGCCAGATGTAGATCATTCAAGCAGGTGAGCCCAAAATCAAATGTCACTGACTGTTAATCAGTGAATCAGACTTCGTGATTCAGACTGTTCTGCATGTAACATGCTAAATGTTTACCAGCCATTCTCAAATAAATCATTCTGCCAGGTCAAAAATTTTAAACATAACTAGCAAGAGGTTTATGATTTGACCAGCTAAACTCCCTGTATGGTACATTATGAGATGTTATGCAAGTCCTCGAGCTGCACATGAGACAGACTGGCATGCTTTTTTTGGGTTAGCATCTGCTGCAAAAGCTCCTGCGAGATCAAACTAGGACCCTTAAAAATTAAAATCCCACCCAGAAATGTCCGAATACAGCAAAGTAAATGCTGCAATACAGAACTTTCTGGAACACTTGGTAAGGGTGAGCCTATATTACCTGCTTCACCAGAACTGAATGAAATAATCTGGAACAGAAAAACATTGTGAATAGTAATGGTGGAACTAAATGATAATAGTGGGACAAAATGCTTTGATCAAATGATAATGGTTGGATTAAATGGCCTAAGCAAATAAGAAAAGTTGAACTTTACACAAAGTGTAATGGCTAGACCAAATGAAATGAATGCTAATAGCGAATGAAGGCAAAACAGTAATGGTGGGACCAAATGGTAAAGGGCAAAGCAATTATTGGGATTAAATGTTGAAAGATGGACTAAATGGTTGGACTAAATGATAAGACTAGGAGTAAATGGTGGGACTAAATGTTGAATGTTGTACTAAATGGTTGGACTAAATGATAAGACTAGGAGTAAATGGTGGGACTAAATGGTAACGATTGGAATAACCAGTGTAACTAAATGTAGAAGCTGGAATAAATGACAGGACCATATGGTAACAGTGGAACTAAATTGTAGGACTCTTTGGTAGAACTAAATGACAGCACTACATGACGGAACTAAATGATAACAGTTGGACTAAACAGTGGAATCTGAAGTAAATGTTGGGAACAAATGGTTACCAAGTGGTTGGTCAACTGAGACCAAATGCTAATAGTTGGACTAAATTGGAAACAGTTAGTTTAAATGTAACCAAATAGTTGGACTAAATGCTAATAGTTGGATTAAAGGGTAAAAGACTAAATTGTTGAAGCTTTAGAATGAGACAGCACATTTGTGAACAGACAGAAAGATGTAAAGGTGTAATCATCTGTACACGGTGATGCTACGTAACGCGTATGTTGATGTATAAAATGGTTCCAAGTTCTTATACCACACTATTTGATTTAAATTAAAAAACAGCTTGGCCAATCGCGGAATATGGCAAACATAACATAACATAAGCCTTATGAAAAATTAACAATACGCACAGGGTATTAACATTATTCTGCAGATGAAAGATGTCATGCATGCATGCATACATTTGAAGGTTATTGCTAATATATACACAGGGGTTTTACGCCGACATTTACTTTACTAAGCGACTGGAGTGTTTCAGATTTAAACTGAACCAACACCACATGTCTAGCATTTAATAAACAGTGAAGTAAACTGTACAAAGAAATGGCAGTGATTCATCCTAGTTCATTTCTTTAGAATCACATTTTCCAAAGACAACTCACAGAGACTTTAGGTCAGATCCACCAACAGATATCTAAGAGAAGCTCATATAAAACAGAGACTCGCTGGCGCAAAAAATGAGTCAGAGAGCCAGTCATCAGAGCAAATGTCTAACACAAAAGACGAACACAGCACAGATAATACAATGCTATTCAGTTTGAAAGCACTGACTCCGAGACGTCTTTGCAGCATCGTTGTTTTTCCAGCTCCTGGAAGTGGAATATAGAAATGTACACTATTCAAAATCTGTAGCCATTAAGCAAACCTCAACAAGCTTAACATCGTGAATACTACTTAATTTATTTTTGTCAACATCTATAAAAGAAAAAAAAACAAAAAACAGATGCAAACATCTAAGCAAACAACGCTGGGACAAATGAACAGATTCATATTAAAATCATATTCAAATCAATATCATACGCATAAAGCAATCAACATAAAGGGCTTTAGAAGTGAGGTTTACTTATTGGATTGCTAATGAGTTCCTATTTATAGTTCTTCACTCCTCATACGTACACTGCTTGCATGGTTGTGACCCGAATTAGAGAAGAGTTCCACTTCACACTGCTGATGAATTAAAAGGTTTAACACCACTTTGTTTTCCAGATTAAAATGGATTTGAGATTTGGTATTTATTAAACCAATGCACAAATCTGAAATATACACACACACACGTGATCATTTCCCCAAGATTTACAAGCAGGGATATACGAGTTGTTACAGAAATAGTGCAGATTACATCGATACCAATCATTGATGCTGAAACAGGTATCGAGTATCCAATACCACGCTCATTTACTTGTACACGTTCTCTTAAAAAAAAAATAAATAAATAAATAAAAAAAAAAATAAAAAAAAAATATGATACCATGTGATACTATGCGATGCAAGGCTAGTGTACGCTGTCATGCTAACAAACAGATGACATGAAACGACATGGATAAGCTGAGCAGCCTTAACAAGCGAGGTCATTAAAACTGAGAACAATGCCGTGCCTTGATCTGCACACAAACAAATTCTTCGTGAGCCTGGAGTAGTGAAGCTTGTGTGCAGAGAGACTATCGCAAGTGAATGCACTTCAGATCAGCGAGCACTGAGCCATGTACACTTCCAGATTGTACACTTTGCTCATGAGTCAAGGCGCAAGTCACATCAACGCCATGACATCTTAAACAAGAAACTCAGCACGTGGATTATACTGCTAGCAGCAGCAAATGCTGGCTAGAAAAAATATCTACAGACAAAGTTAGGTGAGCTAAAATAAGAACTCTTTCGATGCCTGATCGTAGCCAGTAGAAAAGTGCTGTAGTTCTCCTGAATCCACATCTCCACCTGTAGCATGCGGTTACAGAGCACTGGCTTTTCCATACTCACACAGGATTCATCACGCACAACTACCCGTGACTGGGAGGATAAGGTTTAGTGCTGCAAAATCACTTGCTTTCAAAGCCAGAGCTACAAAGACTTTATGATTTGTTCATTCCCCATTCCCTAGGTTAGTGACTTCAAAGTTTTGTAGAGATGTATTGATAAATCTTGATAAGATTTGTGGGGGAAAAAAAGGCCTCTGACTGTTAAATGAGTGGAGTTGAATAAGATTTGAATGAATTTTTTTACTCATTGAGCCTTCCCCTATTTTCACCCATGTACATAAAACCTCCAAAACTTGTGGTTGTTCAACTAGAGTTACGATTAGCAAGGACCGTCACAACTTTCAAGTGCACTCAGACATTCAACTGCTCTAATGCAGAGTAACTCTATAAACATGCAACTCCTCCTCATAAAGATCTATAAGGATGACTATAAGGTGTCTATAAAATGAATGACAAGAGGCCAATCCAAATACAAACAAACTTCCAGACAGGAAGGCAGGTGTCCAAACTGTCCCTGTCCCCCCCATCTATGTAATACACTTGTTCTGAGACAATGGCTTAAATTATTATTTATCAGCATTTCTGCATAATTTTCCACATTATTTATTCTAGCAAGAAATGACAAACAGTGACTGTTGTACCTTTAAATTTTTATATCAAGAAATGTTAAGCTGTTGTACAGTAGGACGCCATCTGTCATTCATTCGGTTCCAATATGTAGGCTATGGTGTCACAGCCAAAAAAAAAAAAAAAACAAGAAGGGAGAGAGAAAGAGAGAGGGACAGAAAAACCAGTAATGCTGAAGATCAGGCTGGAAGGACCATTATGTTTGTTGTTTACAAATGCACACGTTCCATGTTAACAACAGCAATCTAATCACTAAATATCGTTAAAAAGCTTGCAGTGGTCCTTACATGTACATCATTTCAAATTCCTTTTGTGCGATTGCACAGGAAGTGGCAAAAGAAATGAGATTCAATTTTACATTTGATGGTTCAGGCATCAGACTCAAAAAGTGTTTTTAAGGAAACAGGAAAGAATCAGGCTTGACTGGAAATGTAGGTCAAATCAATTTGCATGACAAAGTCTAAAGAAAAGGTAATCTAGCAGACAAAGAGTGTGAACATGACATTTAAGTGCCAGAAAAACAAGTTGAATTGGATAAAACTCTCTCTTAAGATCGTTTACTACTGGTTCCTCTGTGCATGGTTTGCAGCTGATAGTATCTGAAACGCATTTGAGTCATATCCTTGTCTTCAGACTGCTGCTTTTCGCATGCAGTTAATCAGAGGTTTTGCCACTTCCATTAAGGCCAATGCTTATGAACCACTTGTCATGAGACAACAACTGGGGAAATGGTTGAGATCAGTCAAAGGACTATGCTGATGCGTCCATTGCTCCAGCATGACTCTAATCCTGAAACCCCATACAATCTCATGCTCTGACCCACAACTCTTTATTTAGGTAGAATCTGGCCTTTTAGTCTTCGAAAAACCTTAACAACCCTTACATTTCCCCAATCTCACATCTACTTTCCCCGCTTCTGGTTGGAGTTCTCATCGGTTGGAGATCACTCGCTGCTGCTGGGGGTGGCCCCACATGGAAGGCCTGAAGGTCATTGGGGCTGCTGGGGATGGTCCCACTTGGGGACTGTGGAGATGGCTTTGGACTGCAGATCATACGGGCATTGGTACTGTGATGGCTTGGGGCTGCAGTTGCTGCAAGCAGTTTTGCACTCTGGTCTCCATCAGTGGAAAGTGAATAAGTTCAACAAAACAGACTTTATGTGAAAACTGTAATCAGTTTTCTGGTTACACAATTGCACTAGTTGTCCATGTAGTACACAGTTATAGAAAAGATTTATTTATAATTTCACTATCCTGTGTAACCCAGATAAGGACAGGTTTCCTTCCGAGTCTGGTTGAGACTTCTACATTTCTAAGTCACTTTCACTGTACAAAACTAGGGAATGAAGACTGACATCATCCAATCTGATGTCCGATCTGTCATGATTTACAGAATAAGAAGGAAAAGAATGCAAGGCGTTGATCTCATGGACTCACCAACTACCCTTGATCACAAACATCTGACTGGAAAATGGTACATCTGCTCCTTTTGAGGCATGTGCCAAAGCAACGTAACAACCCTTTCGCCCATCTGGTTGGCAAAGTGGAATTCTCATTACAAGTTAACTGGGAAGGTGGAGGATATTGCAGACGTTCCACCAAGTAGATGGAGGATGGAGATGCAAGCTGCCCCTCGGTTTGCCTAACCTGTTATTGTTCATGCTGTCTTGATTTCTTTGCTTATGTAGTTGGCAAGGTGTGATGACTTGATATGCAAAAAAAAGATATCTCCTAGGGTTTTTATTTATGAACCATGACAGCTAGAAGCAAGTCAAGACTCTTTAAGACTATTCAAGTTAAACAAGGCTTAGGCAAAAGCGAAAGATAACCAACCATCTTCCTAGTGGAAGAATTAGAGACAAAAACATCACTGCCACACAGAGATTTGGAAAGATGACCTCGAAGAATTGCCTTACTGCAGAAACAATCAAGACCACTGCAAAATACTAAGCTGGCTAGCAAACATGGAGTACTACAGCTGCAAAAGTGGTCAACCTTCTTTCAATGCTAGTCACATGTTGTGATGTTTCTGGCACTGTGGGACCAGGCCAGTTTACTGACTGATCGAACGATTAATTGACTGAATGGCTGATTGACAGACTGTCACCGCTTCAGTGGCGTCTGCTGCCACAGCAACAGCAGTTCGTTTTTACTGATGAGTCAGTTCAAGATTCACACTCTCCTCTCAGCTCTGCACCAAGAGTCAATTCACAGCCCTCTGAGAATTCACAAAAAAAAAAAAAATCGACACCAGACCACGAAACCCAAATCCTTCCTTCGCAAGGCAAGCACACATTTCCCACAGCTGTGTATGAGAAAGTAGAACAGGCTGTCAGACATTACCTCAAATGTAAAAAAAAAAAAAGAAAAAAAGAAAAAGGGTCCAATGGAATAACATTTAACTTACGATATTTTTGGTCTGATGATTTAGATCTGTGGTTCCATGGATGTGCACTCTCAAGGGGAAAAAAAAAAAAAAAAAAAAAAAAAAAAAAAAGAGATTCCTCCAGGGTTCTTAGTAAAGAATCCCCATTCTGAAACCCTTTTTGTTAAGGTTCTACTTAAGGGTTCTGTTAGGATGACCAACCAAAGCACCCTTTAGGGTTCAAGATGCAACCAAGTGTATTATTTTCGTCAGGTTCTCAACCCTGGCCTTGTACTTTCTGTTGTGCTTCCTACCCTGATACATCCTACCCTGTGCCTCAGGAATGACCTGTTACTTAGCTGATCAGTTTCCTGGTGTTATGTAGCTCGGGATATCTCGGGTCCAACATTTGGAGCCATTGAGATATCAATCACAATCCTGTAAATATTTCCTGATCTGTATCATTTGGCACTTCTTAGATCTGTGGTGCCAGTAAAATTATTTTTTGTGGTTTCCTGCTTTAGCGAACTTTAGCAATCCAAGTTGGCAACCTCCAGGTTCATAACCTTCAAGGTGGTAACCTCAAGCGCTTCTTCTCCCAAAACCTTACAGTGACTCAATGGACGAGGCATAGTTGTCTAGTAATTTAAGTGATTACTGACGGGATACATGATTGAACATTGGCCCCACCCCCACCGGTTCTCTGGATCAAACAAGCACACCGAGCACATCTTCTCCCAACACCTCGCTGTGTCTCAATCGATCAGGCATCACACAAGTGCAACACCCTTGTGTTTTCTTCTTCTACCTGGCCCTGACGGTTCTGGTTCACCGCAGCATATACATCAAAGGCTGAGTAAAAATGGCTGGCTGGGAGAAAACACTAACGCTTTGCCTAAATCGATTCTCCGCTATTGCTGCTGCTGCTGCCGCCGCTGCCGCCGCCTCAACCAGCCTGCAGCAGAGCTGACAGCTTAACCCACATTCTTCCTGCTGTCTCTAGCGCAGGAAATGGAGTAGGACAAAGGCTCGGGTTTTATGCATTCCGTTTTTGTGAGATCACTGCGGATTTCATGGAAATCACGCTAAATTCACCGTAATGGAAAGCAATCATGCAAAGCACTTCAAAAGCACTGAACTTGAGAACAGAAACTAACAAAACCACAGGAAATTATTCAAAAATAAAATGGAGGAAAAGATTATAACAGGAGGAAAATGAAACCCACAGGGGATTTGATGTATAGTTCTTGCCCACAGGATGCTAAATGCAGCTCTCAATTCTCTGCACTATTGATTCAGCTGTGCAGGCTATTTTTAAACAGCACAGATGCTATTCGAGGTTACCAGTGTGATAGTGTGATCGATGACCCATGCTTGGGAAGATGGTGAGACTGAAGTCTGAAAGTCTCCAAAAAAAAAACAACAAAAAAAAAACTTTATAATAGCTTCACTGCTCAACTGTTTGGTTCTGTGCATCAATAACAAGCAAACAGAAGCAACACCAAGGGTACAAACCTATAGAGATTTGGGTTATCACCCATAATAATAATATTCACGTGGTCATGCACAGAGCAAACAGGAAATCCAATGAAATGCATGTCAGGTATTCAGGCTATCAACTACAGGTTGGTAACAGTAACTGTACTTCTTGTCACACACCATCACACCCCACAGTCATTGATTATTTTCCTGTAACGGCACACCCTGAGTGTTTTATTTCATACCGCTTAACAAGCCGCTTAAATTTAAAAAGTGGTCGACCTCCTGGAAAACGTAATTAATCAAACAGTGTCTACTCGTAGCAATGCCACTAAGAGGCTAAATGACTCTTGTAGAAGCAAAGCACTGGCTTCTAATCACACTGATCAATTTTACTGTACAGGCAAACGCACTTAATGTTATTACCACTACTGCAGCACATAAACCACTTTATAAAGGTCTCGTCTCAGTAAAGCCCCAAAGCCAACTCAAGACCACTTACTCATATATATGTGCGTATATATATCTCCATCTTAGCACTCTTTTATTCAAGCTTGGGTCTAAAAAATGGGGTGCAGTAAAACACTCCACCTCCCACCTGCTGAGGTCTGCTTGAACTTCTCGCTCTTCTTCTTCCTCCACTTCCAGGGCTTGAAAAGTCGGCCGAGCGTGGCGAACTTGCTCCTGTGGCGAATCGGTGGCGTGTGCGTGCCGGACACGAGTGACTCTGCACGCATGGCAGCCAGCCGCTCCACCTCCTCCGCTGGAGAGGAAAAAGAAATAGCAAATAAGGAAAGAAGATCATGGCAGAGCTTTTTAAAAAAAATAAAATAAAGAAAAACAGCTAGACACTGCTCATAATGATTCTCACAGTAACGGAAACGCTTACTTAATTCTCACAGTGGTACTGAAGGAGGTCCGGTGGCACATTAAATCTGAAGTGCGATACCGGGGTGTTATCCTCAACTCTGAGCTCAGTTTTAAGCTGCACATCGACAGCATAGATAAAATAGTCACTTTTCACCTTAGAAACATAGTGGATAATGCTACGAAGTTGACTCGTGCTTTCAGTGCATCTCCAGTTTAGATTAGTGTAATGCATTGTTCACATACTTACCTAAAACGTTTACAGACAAATATAGCGGTGTAACACAATCACAATATGTACCTATTTATTGCTCCAAATATTCAGATCTCTATTTGGATTTGAACCCAAAGTGGGTGTGGCCTAATCCTGATGCGTTTTGGATGTTGTTGTTTTTTTAATCTATATATGCAAGCTACCACCATGTCCTTGGAAATACTACATAATACTGGAAATAATACAGAAACCCAGATGTAGAGATGTCAGAAATGTCAGCATTTGTGTGTGACAGTTCTTCAACCTCAGCTACATCACTCCAGTTCAGCTAGAGATGTGCGCAGGACTGTTTTATTTTTGTAATCCTGCTCACGTAGTTGTTATTTTTGTTTTTGGAAGTTGGCTCTACAAACAAAATATAAACTACAATATAATAAAATACAAACTAGTAGCCTGATTTGAAGCACTCCAACCATGAGCAGGTAGCTACTCTGTAAACGCACTGTGCAGCGATGCACAAGCTTCATATCTGATCACTCGCCCCTGCATTAAAGTAAAAACCTCCAGCTTATGCTACTTTTCTGTTGGGATCCGTGGGATCCCAGTCCTGCTGCACACCTCAGAAAGAAAGAAAGAAAGAAACAAAGAATACTGTACCTCCTATTCATATCCATGTTTGCATCCATTTAAAAACACATGTTCTGTTTATTCAGAATAACGTATTCACGTTCGGTTACGTCCAGGTTACGTTGTAGAGGACGCAGCAGAAAGACTTCTTACTCAAGCAGCGAACACTGAATATATTACTCCAGCACCGGCAGCACTTTACTGCTTCCTGTTCAATCTAGAATTCATTTTAAAGTCCTTTTATTTGTTTATAAAGCTCTAAATGGACTAGCGACTTCAGTGTAACCGAATAAGCGCCGCAACGATGTTCAAGATCATCAAACACACGATTACTTTCTGTTCCAAGAACAAAACACAGAAAAAACGTGAAATTGTGTTTAATCGATATACACCCCCAAAACTTTCTTTTTAAAAACAGCTTAGAATATATATTTTTTCCTTTATACTTTCTCTAGTTTAATATTTGACATTTTATGAGCCTTTATTTATTCATCTATTTTTAATTTAATATTTATTGTTTTATTGTGCTTTACCCAATTTTTCATTATTATTTTTCTTTATAAAGCACTTTGAGCAGCATTTAATACACAAAATGTGATAATCGTAATAAAACTTCATTTATTATTATTATTATTATTATTATTATCATCATCCACATCATCATCACAGTAAGCCTGATAATCACACTGCTTGTCATGGGAACACTAATACCTGTGCTTTCTGCCAGATTTCATCTTAAACATGTGCTGTGTACAGTTTAATTCTTACTAGGGAAGGGCAAGTATTAAATTTTATTTTAGCATGGTTTACAAGATTACTGTATAATTTTGTACAATAATCTTGTAATATAAAATTGTATTAGAAAATGTATTACAGAATTGTATTGTTAAATTACTCAAGTTTTGTCCACTTTTTTTTTTTTTTTAATTTTATTTTAATTTTTTATGGTGTGAACGGACTTCCTGAATTACATTTTCCAAAAAGTAAAACACACAATATAAAACACTTCGTCTAGCCGTCCTCATGTTATATTCTGAAAGGGACAGGCTTTATCTCAGGAGCATAAACGTCATCCAAAATAAGAGAAGATATTTCAAATAAACATGTTGAACATGATGTATATTGCGTATCTTGTATAATATATTGTATAATCATATATTTGACACTTGACTAGTTCCAAAAATTTGCTAAATATGCAAGTCGTTCATGACATCAGCAAAATGACTCAGATCAGGGGGACAAGGATTAGTCAAATAATTCCCCACGTTTTTCTAAATGACAAATGACTCAAATGCAACATTAACAGACTCCTTCAAACGTTTTCCTAAAAATCAGCGATGAAAAATGACAAACTGCATTTTACTTGTTTTTTTTTTTTTTAAGAGAAATTTCTGAACATCCACTCCAGACATCTCTAAATAAGAAGCGTCCTATCAGAACAATACGTACAGGTGCCAACTAATGTATTTTTTTTTTTACAGGAAAACCAAATCCATACTGTACAACATGAGAATTATTCCCATTCCAGTGTGTATCATCTTTCAATAAGGATCGATTTTCCCTACATCATTTGTAAAAGTGGCTTTTATTGTGATTCCTCCATATACATTGTATACATCGGAACAAAACCTTGTTTCTTCAGGACCTCACCTTTACTATTTACCGCATATATGTTCATTTTTTGGCCACGTTCTCCAAAGAAGCTGCTTTTTGAAGGATTTTGTGCCTGATTTAAATAATGATCTATAAAATACACTTAAATAATAAAGGAACCACAGACAAAATCCTTGATCATATAGCTCTTCAGTTCTCTTTCATTCTCTCAGTTACACTTAGGATAAAAAAAAAAAAGACAAGACATCCATGATGAAGATCAGATGTGAACCAAGCAGAGCTGCAGATGCAAGTAAAAGTAGGCCAAAGCACAATCCTGACACAAATCTGTAACCATTTAACCATAATGCTCAAAATTTTCTCTTTCAAAACATGTCAGTAAAGCAGCTGCCACAACTTGCATGAAAAGCAGGATTCCAATAAAATGTGAATGATCCTCCTGGCTCAAAAAAAAAAAAAAAAAAAAAAGAGGGGAAAAAAACCCTTCATATTTCTTTCTTGCCTCATAACCCGAGGAGAGATCTCAGAGTCTCAGCACTCATTACAAACCAAATCGTGTTAGACTCCGGCATAACTGGCTTGAGCTTCACTGCTCACAACAATAAACCGACCTCTGACACACAGCCACACACAAGGGCATCTGAATGATTTTGGCATTTCTGGCTAGCAAAGAGAAATAAAAATTTTATATTAAAATAAATAAATAAAAAAACGCGCATTGATGCGAATGCTGGATGGTTGGACACTAAAAAAAACGCACATTACAGAAGCTCTAATGCAAAATAGAAAAATGTTTTTTTCTG
Source organism: Pangasius krempfi (assembly GCA_037576825.1). Lineage (NCBI taxonomy): Eukaryota > Metazoa > Chordata > Actinopteri > Siluriformes > Pangasiidae > Pangasius > Pangasius krempfi. Next base: position 3,479,451 of record CM074977.1, on the reverse strand, counting down.
CAGTTTGTTCACATCTGCATGCAGATTAAGAGCATGTACCCATGCACAAGAGGGTGTATTTCAGTGCTAGTGAAGATGAAGGATGAGGATTGTATTGGGAATGATGGGGAATGGTGGGAATGGTGGGAATGATGGGGAATGGTGGTTGCGCCGCAGCATGGAGCGACTCACCGTCTTGCGCGTCGGTGGCGCGGCTGCAGTTGCCGCAAATGTGCTTGATTTCTTTACCGATGTGGCAGTGAATGATGAAGGGCACGGTGCCGTGCTGGTGCTGCTGTTTCCGCGGATCTGCGTTCCCTTTTTTACCGTTCAGATTCATCATCCTGACCAGGCAGAAGCCTTTCTGCTTGGCCTTGTGCGCAGGAGCCGGAGGCGGAGCGGGCGCGGTGCTGCTGCTGCTGCTGCTGCTGGTGGTGGTGTATCCGCCGTTAAAGCGGCTCCCGGGGGCGCAAGCCGCCATACCAGAGCTCGCTGACTTCAGCATGGAGGAGAAACCGGATCGGTAGCGCGGACGCAGAAATATGGCTTCCTTTTTTTTTTTTTTTTTAATTTAAAAAATCCAATTATTTCCGCCACGAATCCCGCACTATCTTCAAACGTCCCTACCGCTTACCAGAAACGCACCTGAGAGCTCATCTCGGCTTTCTAGCACAGGTGAGCGGTGGAAAAGCTGCCCGTGATCCGGTGCTTCAGCGCAGCACTGAAACCGCAGCAGCTCCGCTCCCTTTTCTAACAACCGCGAGTGATTCATCAAGGAATCGGTTCCCTCGGAACGATTCTTTTGAAGTACTCGATCGAATCGATTCGCGCAAATGGATGAATCCTAAGCGTTTTCAGTTTTTTAATTTCTACTCACGCCAAGCACAAGTGTCCCAAAACGCACACTATAACCCAATATCTTCATTTCATAGCCCAGTACCTTCACTTCATAACCCAATATCTTCATTTCCCTAACACAAAAATCACACAACATCCACACGTGTTAGGCCTACAGGCTTCACACACTGTTCACGTGTAGTGCGCGAGTCTGTGTTTTTCTTACTTGATTTCTTGAAACCATGTAGGGTGCATGGTTGGTTTATTTATTTATTTATTTATTACATGCGATTACATATTCACATAATGTCACCTGTGTAGGTAAAAAAGATAAGTTAAATAAAATATAGATGTTAATACAGAAAAAAATGAAAATGAGATAAAAATAAATGTTTTTCCATAAGAGAGACAGTTTCATAAAAACATATATATGAAATAGTTTCTATTCAAGGGAAGCAGCTAATGCAAGTCACCAGATGACATCACTAATTTGCTCACTGGATGGTCATGATCATTCATGTATCAGATACTCGTTACAGGAAGAAGGAAGATTTTCTGAAGACATTTAGAGTAGAATGGAACAGTGGTGATCAGTGATTAGTCCTCGGCAACAACGGAAATCAGTGATTATTTGTTGGGAACACTGGTAATCAGTTATTGGTTTTGGGAACATTGGTGACCAGTGATTAGTCCTTGGTAACAATGACAGTGATTAGTTTTGGGAGCATTGGTATTCAGTGGTTAGTTGTTGGAAATATCGGCAATCAGTGATTAGTCGTTGGTAACAATGACAGTGATTAGTCGTTTGGGAACATTGGTGACCAGTGATTAGTCGTTGGGAGCTGTACACGCGCACTACAGTGTAAACCCATATGAGGATGGGTTCTCTGTTGAGTCTGGTTCCTCTCAAGGTTTCTTCCTATCACCATCTCAGGGAGTTTTTCCTTGCCACCGTCGCCCTGCTTGCTCATCAGAGACGTCACACACACACACTTCCCTTTACTTTTGTTTGTGTAAAGCTGCTTTGAGACAATGACCTTTGTAAAAAGCGCTATACAAATAAAAATGAATCGAATTGAATTGAATAGTGATCAGTGATTGATCGAACATCAGCTCAGCATAACTCAGTCAGGCTTTACACGCTGGTGGTGAGTCGAGTGAACCCACTCCCTCATCTTGTATGTACCAGCAGCGATGATGTGAGCTGGAGAGCCGTATCAAGCACAGGACAGTCACTAACCTTTGCTCAAAACGTCACTAGGTCTTTAAAAAAATACAGTTGCTAAAGGAGTCAAAAAAGGCACCATATCTAGCAACAAAGTCACTAAGTTAGCACCACCGCATGAAAGACAGGACTACTTCAAATGTGTTGTACTCAGAGCACCACCAGTTAAATAATTAAAAAAATCTAACAAAACCCTGACGTGAAACTTTATCTCTTATTCTGAGCATGTCTGAGTCTAGACAAAAGTAATGTTCCTTTACCAATGCATCATCCAAAAAAAAAATACAAAATAAGCATGCATTCTTGATTGACAACCTGCCAGAACACATAATTGTGCTTGTGTATTGCACACAAACATGTTCACATGTGCTCAGGCAACTAGAGAGATTTAAAAACAGCTATGTCTTTGTCTTTGTATCAAACTAGAGACATCTTGAAGAAGGACATTGTGTGCAATTTGCAACACAAATAATAATAATAATAATATTTACCACTAACATGACTTGGGAATTTCTGGCATTGGCCTCATTCTGACCTGCTTTGCTTTGGTTTGAGTGTTTCTTTGGGGTTTTTAGTATCATTTTGCGGAATTCTTCATGCAGGGCTTCTGTCAGATGTTTCTCCATTCTAGCGTAGATATGGTGACTGAGTGGACTTCACTTACAGACTAAATACACTATCAAATAATTTGCACAAGATTGCGCACATCATGGTTGGTCAGTTGGTTCTGAGGCTGGGGTAAATGTGCTCCCTTGGTTGACCTGCCATCTCAGGGCTTCTTCTCAATCACAATGACATTGTTCTTTTGAGGTTTACTCAGTGCCTGGGTTCGATTCCTGGCCAGGGAACCAACCCCAGCCACCGGGGTTGCGTGCAACAGTGCGCTCTCAGTGGTGGTCCCAAGCCAGGATAAAATTGGGGAGGGCTGTGTCAGGAAGGTCATCTGGCATAAAAACTGTGCCAAATCAAATATACTTGGACCAATGATCATAACGGGAGCAGCCGAAAGAGGAACAACAACTCAGGTCCAAAAGTTCCATGTGCTGCTGTAGCCCCTGCATGATGAGTGACAGCACCACCAGGTCATCTGCATAGAGTAGGAATTTCACTTATCTGTCCTGTAGGGCGAGTCCGAGGGGGTTCGGATTGTTCCTACTGCACCGCTAGTTCATTTATGTAAACGATGAACAGTGTTGTACTCAGGATGCATCCCAGCCACACACTTTCCTAAGAGAACAACTCTGTATGTTTATCGCCAATTCTTACCACATATTTGTTTCTTGAATACATTTCAAGTACGCAATTACGCACTTTTCTAACAATTTGAAATATAGTCCATAATGCCAGATTGAATCGAATGATTTTTATAAGCAGACCAGGCTAAGACTTTTCCTTTTTTGGTTTGGTTTACCTGTTGATTGATTAGCGGGTGTGTGGGGTGTAAATGTGATCAGACCTATAGGGATTTGGAAGAAAGCCAATCTTGTGACATTGTGTTCGGTAAGGAAGGTCAAAATTCTGGTATTTAAAATGCTACTAAATACCTTACCGCTCACACATACACCTCTGTAGTTATTTGGACAACAAATACCTCCCATAGACCTATGTGATATATATTTCTTCAACAAAATGTACCCCCCAAAAAAGTTGTACTAATTAGTATGTGAACATAGCACATCATCACAAGGTTCCTGCTTACTATGAGTACCACGTAGCGGTTTGGGATGTAGCCACAGTTTGATTAAAGAATCGGTTCACCTAGGTGAATCATAATGCCCAGCAGTGTTTACTAATCCCCGATTAGCAAGATCTGAGGCTTAACATGTGATTGGCTACAGTAAAGGTGATGTCATGATGAAGCTGTCAAAATAGCTTTCACTGTTGTCCTGCATTGGTACGGTCTCTATCACTCACAGTTTTCCTTTCTCTCAGTCGTCTTCTTTGTCTCTGATCTTGTACACACAGCTCTTTACAAAGTGTGTTAAGAGTAGATTCAGCAGTCTTCAGCTCACTGTAGCTCTTTTATCAGTCTAGGTTATGGTAATGAGGCCTGTGCCTTGGTGTGATATGGAGGAATCGAAAAGAATTGTAATCCAGCTGCAGTCAGAATATTTACAGGCTGTGAAGCTTTGATGGTGCATCCCATAATCCCAGCCTCATTAGCCTCGCTTCACAGATATTAGAAAGCTTGGAGAGGTCCAGAGCTGTGAGAGAACTTCCCACTGTGAGTAACCAACTAGTGGCTGCCATTTGTGGGGAATGGCTGTATTGCTGTCTTTGGACAACAGTGTTGCTCTTGATTTTGTAGTTATCTTCTACGTTAACCAAGCTGATAACACCACTGGTCATTTTTGCAAACCTTTGTCTAACCTTTGTCTTATTCACTACAAATCCGTGTCTCAAGCACTCAATACAACTGTTTGTATTGCTCAATTTACTGACCTGAATCTATCAAGCAAGCATTTAAAAAGTCGAAAAACAGTTGAAAATTTGCCAAGAAGAAGACAAATGTTCATACTACCCCCTGGTTTAGAGTTGCATAGTTTATTTGCATCTTGTGGCCTTCAGACTTGGAAGGGTTGCACAAGATATTTTCATTTTGCAGTGTGTTCCCACGTTTTGAGTTCACTTCATATGGTATTGTTTCCGTTTTGCTATTTGCCTCTGTTTTGGTTCTAGCCTTGTCTCCACCCCTATCCTGTCATTGATTTGTTATCACATTGTGTTCACCTGTTTTGCATTAGCCCTTGATTGGTTTGTCTATTTATACCCTGCTTTTTCTGTATATCACTGCAAAGTCTCATTGAACATTTTGTCCATTACTAAGCAATGGTTTCTTGAAGTTATTGCTCACATTTGTGATTGTTTTGGACCCATGTTTATTTCACCGGTTTATTAGATTTGGATATGCCAGTGATAACTCTGTCTGCCTTTATCTTGACCCTTGCTACCTCTCATGACCGCGATTCCTGGACTCTAATGTAATAAAGAGCACACTGTTTTTACACACTTGTGTCTTTCCTCTCACAATAAGAACATCTTATTATTTGTGAATACACCTACTGACTTTAACAGCAACACATCTCAGGGCTCCGAGGGCTTTTCGGAAAGGTAACAAAATCCAATATACTACTCTCCAGCCAACGCACATCATACGCTACATCACCTAGAGCTCCAGGCATTATACATTTTCAACCATGTGGTCAGAAAGGATGTATGAGCCTTAGTGTATTGCCTAGAAGAAAAACTGCCTCTAGAATAATGACATCATTACATGGCATTATACTACAGCTCAGTGCAAAAGGTTTATGTCACCAATCATCTCTACAGCCATTACTCATCCATTTCTCCCACATAGCCTTTAGGTGACCGAGTCTTCCCGGAGCTGTATTTTGCATCTGGAGATACATCGTATTCTTTCTGACGCAGACGTGAGCAAGCCTCGAGCCAAATGACGACCTTGTGATGCGCACAGTTATGTAAAGCCATCTTTGCTTTCTGCACATAGAACCCCTGGGTTTCATTAGCAAGACTACTATATGCTCTTCTTGCATGGGTATAACAAATAACCTGAGCTTAATTTGAATAAACTGAATAAGGCTCAACTTCAGACACCTGAGGTATTTCATTCAACGAAGAACATTTGCTCATAAATAAACACCGATCCTAAGAACACTGCGATTTTCCCCCCATTTGGCATGCGTTGCTTATATTATGGATGGACAGAAATCAATGCAAACATGTTTCGAGCCCTACTTCAGTGTTTTCTGCAATTCACAAGGAGCACAGTATCATTTCTCAGAGCTGCATACTACATCATGACTGCGCCGTTATATAACTTTGCTTTCTGAGCACAGAGCCCTTAGGTTTCATTAACAACCCAAACAGATTTTCTCCCATCATCATTATAGCAACTAAAATGAGCTTAATTTGAATAAATTGACCTGTGGTGAGACAAAACCATAACAGGATGAATGCTACACACCTCAGGTATCTCATTTAGCAAAGCGAGTCACGTAAATCAAATATACAAAGTCTGATCCTTGGAACTGATCAAACCTTTTCCAACCAAATACATTGTTTTTGAAATATATAGCTGCAGTGCTTATATTCTTCATTCTGGTGATTTCAAACAGGTCTAGAGCTCTACTTCAATGATTTCTCAAATTCACAAGGACCACAACATCGTTTCTCAGAGCTGTATGCTGTATTATGGCTTAGGCTTGGTCCCCTTGTGACCTTGTGATGCACTCAGCCCCCTGGGATCAGTAGTATCCCTTCTATACTGTCTTCTAACAACTTTATAGTAATTAAACTGAGCTTAATATGAAGTAACCGACCTGTGATACAGCCATACACACAAAGCGTCTCAAACACAACAGGACCAATTGCAGACACCTGAGGTATCTCAGTCAGCAAAGCAACATTGCTCTAAATATAACACAGAATTTGATGCTAAGGACTGTCCAATCTATTTTCCAGCAAAGCAATGGAGTGTGTATACTGTATATGTACAAAGTATACTGCAGATTTTGTAGCCCGCAACAGATTTTGGGAATAATTTGTCCATCACACTTAAATAATCTGATAACAGGAAAGCTCAGGGTCTTCATGAGGCAAACAGTAATCAGATTATTTTAGTTGTGTCAAACGCAAAGCTATTGCTTTAAGTACTTTTACAAGCAAGTAACAGATTGATGGTGATGAACACTATTATATTTCATTTTCATCAGAATGAACACAATCTACATTTTTAATCACGTTATGCACTTTAGGCATGTATTTAGGACCCAAGCATCCACAGTGTAAATGGCTCTATTGTATCTGTACTATTATTATTATTATTATTATTATTATCCTTCTTCATTAGACATATGTGCATTTTTGAGGTAATTGTCATGCTGGAAAACACACAAAAAGTGGCACATGTATCAGAAGTGCTTGTCGATAGTGCCCCCTGTGACAGTTCTTTTTATTATGGGCAGCCAATTTCATCTACATGCACCAAATTTGGTACGTATATATGCCTCCTAAACACAGGCAAAGTTCTTATTCACATCCATCATCTCCACCCAACATGAAGTCAGCCATTTTGGATTTTTCTGCATTTTCAAAAACGTTTAAATACTTCTGCGGGGTTCATCTGATTCGAACCGAATTTGGTCAGTATGAATTCCAGATATCCAAGATGCTACACTGCAGAGGGATTTTTGATATCGTAAACAGTGTTGCCATGGTGAGGTGATAAATTACCATCACACTGCTCAAACAGGAAGTGTTGCATAATTCCACTGCACATCATGCAACGTTGCCGGAAGTTCACACGTGTGTTCAGTGAAGGAACTCATCCACATGGCAATACTGGCTAATAAAACAGGCACTTCTGCATCTGTGGTGCTTGGGCCCACCAATTGCTGCTTGCAACATTACTGACTGCTAACGTGATAAGTCACATTCAAAGTGTTTTACTGATAAATATTTATTTGGGAGGTTTTTACTTTTGGAAATTGTGCATAATGTTATTCTTCTTCGGCAGAATGTTTTTTTTACACTCTCTGCTCTCTGTGCAGATCAGATAATGGCTTTAATTTAATTTATGGCATTAATAATGGTGTCACAACTTGATCCAAGATGTGTTTCCCAAAATGATCACAGCACAAAGGTGACTGCTAAATGGAAGAACAAGCATCACGTTGAACACATTTTCTCATTTACTGCACGAAGGCAAGGCAATCATTTCTCAGAGCTGCGAGCTCCATAATGACTGCTTGGTCACATGATCCTGTGATGCACACAGTGACGTTTTTTTTTTGTTTTCTGCAGTCATAGCTTAGTGGACCCTGGACACACCAAGCAACATTCATTCATGAGGAAAAGGAGGATGTGTAGGTTTCTGCTCTCTGGCTCATCCTCCTACTATTTCTCTCTCTCGCTCATTTTTTTCTCGTCCTAAAGCACAAAGCACTGCCACTTCCCTGTTTCCCTGCTGCACCATCAGGAGCCGCATAAAGCAAGCATACGGTGGAACAGCTCTGCTCGTGAATTAAACCAGCACAAACTCGCACCAACCAGCTCGGACCTGCATGCACTCCACCTCACACTGCTCATGGGTTTGATCTTCCAGCAGGCTTGTTTTCAGCCTCTGTTATTTGAACATTGATGATTTTTTTTTTGTTCTTATATTATGCCACATAACCCTGAGCTGAAATTTAATTAAGCTTTCACTAAAACTCTGCAATCATTTATCATCCTTCTCGGGCTCAACTATTACATAGGCATCTGGTGCATCCTGAAACCTTACAGATCCAGAACTTTCACAGTACAAGCTTTATTGCAAGATTTGGATATTTTGCTCTATAGACTGATGTTCACATTTGTAACCGCAAGTGACCCATATCCGTCACCTGACTCCAAAACGCCCCAATCTTCATCAATATCAATTTTGCATGATGCAATCAACAAAAAAAGTCATAATTGTGAGACAATCTATAGAATAGCAGTAGCAAATGAATTCGCTCTGGAGGTCAGCTGCTCACGATCAGGTCAAGAAGACGCAAAAAAAAGGCCAGGTGACTAGCTTTTGCTGTTTCTGGCACTGCTGTGCTGAGAGATGTGTGTGTGTGTGTGTGTGTGTGTGTGCGGGAGAGGAGCCCGCAATGATGAGACCGCTATGTATAGAGTATTTCTACATGTGACTGCAAACAGTAATCAGATTATTTTAGTTGCGTCAAACACAAAGCTATTGCTTTAAGTACTTTTCCAACCAAGTGACAGATTGATGGTGATGAACACTATTATATTTCATTTTCATCAGAATGAACACAATCTACATTTTTAATCACGTTATGCACTTTAGATGTGTATTTAGGGCCCAAGCATCAACGGTGTAAATGGCTCTATTGCTATTATTGCTATTATTATTATTATTATTATTATTGTTATTATTATTATTATTCTTTTTCATTAGACATATGTGCATTTTTTAGGTAACTGTCATGCTCAAAAACTCACAAAAAGTGGCACAAGTGGATTACAAGTTACTCATAAAAGCGGCTCATTGATTGACCATGTCTGTTGATTCAAGTCTTCTGCCTCCTTGAGCTTGAAGCCTTGAAGCTTCTTGTGTTTCTTTGACAGTGTAGCGATGTTTGCTTGTGGCCTCGCTTTGTCGTTTCCTAAACGTTTCTTTTTGAACACTTCCAGTTTTACTTGAATTCCCAAATCACCAATTTCGCTGTCGTTCCGCTGAAAATAATCACTGTTGTTGTTGTCCTCTGTTGTTATTTTGGGGGAAGAGCCTAATAAATTACGGTCTGAGCGTTCTCACATCACGTCACATGGCCTGTGTCACTTCAACCTGGTAATGTAACGGTTGTCTTAAGTTCTAAGAGCAGTTTAACCTACACTGCCCTCCAAAAGTTTGGAAACGCCTGAACAAAATAGGGTTTTTGGGCAATATCAGCATAAATCCTCTTTA
>CM074977.1:3453878-3465129 GCA_037576825.1 Pangasius krempfi | reverse complement strand
TTTGTGTTGTCCCTTATTATCAATGCAAAATGGTCACTAACTAAAGAGGATTTATGCTGATATTGCCCCAAAAACCCGATTTTGTTCAGGCGTTTCCAAACTTTTGGAGGGCAGTGTAGAAGAAAGCAACATTTCAGCTGTTTCATTGCCAACATGATATCATCTGTATTCTCTCAGCGCAGATTTCTCTCTTTTTCATTCGTTAAGGTGAGATGCTATGGGTAGAAATGACAGGTCAATCTTTTTTTTTTTTTTTTTACATTTTTGCATAAATGTCCTCTATAACACGCGTTCTGATCAACTGTAGTGATAAAAATATCAAAACTCAACAGGATTACAGTACATGGCCAAAAGTATGTGGACACCTGACCATCACACTCATGTGTGGTTCTTCCCCAAACTGTTGCCACAAAGTTTAAAACGCACAATTGTATAGAACGTCTCTATGTGCTGTAGAATTACAATTTCCCTTCACTGGAACTAAGAGACACAAACCTGTTCCAGCATGACGATGCCCCTGTGCACAAAGCGAGCTCCATGAAGACGTGGTGTGTGAAGGCTGGAGTGGAAGAACCCGAGTGTCCTGCACAGAGCCATATTATGACAGTAAAGGGAAACTAAATCTGGAATGAGATGTTCAAAAAGCACATATGGATATAATAGTCAGGTGTTCACAAACTTTTGGCCATAGAGTATATGTTTATTTCACTGTTTTGGTCCATTTATGACAACTGAAACATCATCTGAAACTTAGCCATTTTAAGCTCCACCCATTTGACACAATCCCGTCTTGTCATATATCCCTGAAAAGCTTGTTTCCTGATCTCTGTAACTCAGTGTATGTCATTCTATAGTGTATACTGTACATGTCAGTGTGCTTTATAAACCCTGGGGAAAGAATTACACTACATTGTGTTACATGTGGTATAATTTTTCAAAACCGTTTTCCTCAAAATCTTCATTTCTTTCAGAATCAAATACCTCAGTTCCTAGATCAAGCTGCTTCCATGAAATGTTACACATTCATCCCTGTCTCAAATTAGACGTACATTTTCCAAAATGTTAATTACTGTTTCATTTTAAAATAAAATGGCATCATTTTTTCACAACAGTGTATGGTATTCTCCAGCAAGCTCTCTTGAAAGCATCCTCACAGTGAAATAAACATTTTAGTCCTAATAGCACTAAAAGACTACATTTGGATTAGATTTTTTTTTAAATATGAAAATGTATGCATATTTAATTACGAGATGAAGCCTCATTTTCACAAGTTCCAATGAAACGTGCTTGTAAGAACATCAGCAATCAACTGGAAAGAATAAAGTGTGATATCCATTGTTTTAAAAATTACCCTATTCACCTGCAGTGTCTTGCAGTAAATGCTTTAATGCCTCAGAACTGATATGATATGATGTGATATGAATATAATATTAATATGAACGCTGCACTATTGCCAAACCTGTCTGTGAATTTTTTTTTTCTTTCTTAGTAACTTGATTAGAACATTTCATGAGATATATATATATATATACAAGAGTCACTAGCTAGCTGTGGTGAATGGAAAATAATATTGTTTTGCATTACTGGAAACTACAACAGCATTTTATGGCCACTGTTTGAAAAATAAAAGTATAATATTTCCAGAAGAAAGTCATAATATTACAAGATAAAATGTGAGAATATTTTTTTAGAAGAATGTCGTAATGTTATAACAAAAAATGTGACAATATTTCCAGAAGAAAGTCATAATATTACAAGATAAAATGTGACAATGTTTTTTTTAGAAGAATGTCGTAATGTTATAACAAAAAAATGTGACAATATTTCCAGAAAAAGTCATAATATTATAAGAAAAAAATGTCACAATATTTGTAGAAGAAGGTTGTAATATTATGAGAAAAAATGTGACAATATTTCCAGGAAATCTGTCATTATATTTGAAAAAATTGTGACAATATTTCCAGAAGAAAGTTGTAATATTTAAAGAAAAAATGTGACAATATTTCCAGAAAAAAAGTCACAAGATTTCTAGAAGAAAGTCGTAATATCATGAGGAAAAAAATGGGACAATATTTCCAGAAGAAAGTCGTAACATTACGAGAAAAATGTCACAATATTCTGAAAAGAAATTCGTAATATTATGACAAAATGCTCCATATCAGAATGACATTTTTGTGACACTGCACTGGGTGAAGTTATTGTGTCTTTTGTTAAAGGACAGCTCTTTCTTATCGTAGTGTATTTTTATTTTTAACAGTGGCCCTGAAATTCCATCATAGAACACTGACACGTCTATGGTGTTACATTACACCACCAAAGTCTTCACACTGCACCAGTCTAACATTATCAACCCTACAGAAAATGTTCATTTAACACTAATGGGGCTGCAATGTATTGGACTTAACACCATGTAAAATCAGCCACTTCTGCCTTCGGCTTCAGAAACGACTCCAGGAGCACAAAGCCTGGCATCAATCCATCCTAATTCCACAGTGATTTCCTGGCAGATCCAAATGCCCGTTTGCTGAACTTGTGTCTGGCTGAACATGTAAAAGCAGAGCTGTAGCGGGAGAGCGCGTTAACCCCGACGCTCCGTGTTCCCCGTCACTGCAGCTCTAACCACGGCTGCTTGTGTAACACTGGGAGAAGTTCTCTAGTTTTCTTCACTCTGCACATGCACTTTAGACACTTTGAAGACTTTTCCAGGAACACTGATGCAGAAACACCCTCAGCCCATGTAAGTTCAATTTCCTAGAAGAAATGCTGCTTTTATAAAGAAGTCATCGATCTATAAAGAAGTTCTTCCCCCCACATAGGTTTCAGGTTTATCTTCAGCAGTGAAACTTTTCGGTGAACTCTATTATTAATAACCAGGGATGGATAAATTATACGTCTATTAGCCAGTGTAACAGGCATGTAAGATCTCCAGAGTGCTGCCCAGTCTCATATTTTTGCCTTCCATCAAACTCGGCTAAAAAAGTGCTAGCTAATATCACATAATATTGTCTGATTAGCTAGCTAATATCGCGTCGCTAATACAGCATTAATACAGGCTAAGATAAACGAACTAATATAGGACAAAAGCACTCTTCTTTGCATCTTCAGCAGGACGTCAGTAAGTCACTGGCCATCATTTTGCCTGTTAGCTGTGGTCCTCAAATCGCACATAAAAAAATATTGTTTGTATCGTCTTTTTCTCCGTCGATACAGAGAAACTGTAAGGCTACTTTGTACGTAATAGATAGATAGACAGATAGATAGATCACTTTGTTCATCCCAGAGGGAAATTCACCTATTACAGCAGCAGGGCCAGACTTAGCACTAGGCAAAGGTAGGAAACAGCCTCGGGGCCCCAGAAGCCAAGGGCCCCCTAAAGAATGCAAATTATATATATTTTTAATTATTAATGCTAAATAACGTGTTCTAAAAATTTGAATATTGATGTTAAAACAGTGAATAGAGCCCCATTCTTTTATTTTGCCTAGGGCTCCCAAATCACTAAATCCACCCCGTACAGCAGCACAGACAGTTAGAAGTAATAATCAGAATATAAGGAGATGATTTAACGGAGTCCGAAAAACATCACCACTAATTAATCCACCTAACAGAACTTGTTCTCCATCAGCCATATAGAGTTACAGCATCGAGTGAATTAAAATTTTATGTTTAAAAATCCTTTTATGGATTAAAAAAAAAAACAACTAATAACCTGGACACAAAACCTGCTTGTCCAGGCAATTTAGAGTCGCCAATCCGTCTACTGACATATTTTTTGAGAGGATTTCATCTATCATATTTTCTGGATGTTCTAAAAACGTTTGTGCAAAACCTTCGTTCAAACCCTTTTCCTGGAAGAGAGCGCTGAATAAAATCCCAAATCTAGAACATCTTACTCTCTCTCCATTTTATTCCATTCACACTAAAGGAGCTTAACGTCTTTAATGGCCTTCCTCCGTCCCTGCAGAGCGGCACTGAAGCTCTTGGCCAGAATTAAAGGCTACACGGACAACCGCTTCACGCTGCACATCCTAATTGAAAATTAAACTGGAGTAATACAAATCCTCCCTTCTCATTTTTCCGCAGCTCTTTCTCTTTTCCCCTGAGGCTAGAAGCAGTGCTTATGTAATTATATTCTGTAAGGAAGCTCATTTTGGCACCACCCAAAGGAAGGCTAGTCTGTGTTTTAGTGATACATGTGGAATTGGTTATGCAAAGCTCACTTTCTGGAATGAATGAGTGAGAATCTCTCTCTTGCGCTCTCTCTATCTCTCTCTCTCTCTCTCTCTCTCTCTCTCTGGACCTGGACTGAATGAAAACTAAACAAAGCGTTGAAAGCCCTTTCATACATTACACTTATAAAGACTGCCTATGCTACCAAAATCAATTCATTTTACCCAAAGGGACCCCGGAGCTGTGAGGATCCAACACTGCGTGCTGCACTTTTTTTTATTAATTTTTTTTTTAATTTGAAAGCAAAAATAATCTAAATGAGCAGAAAATGTTATTTAAATCAAAGATGTGTACGCTAGAGACAGGCTTTAAATATATTTCAGGGTTGCCAAGATCTTATTTTATAGCAAATAATCAAACTTAAATCGAATGCATTTCTGCAAACAAAGGCAAAGTGTAAGTGCAGACAGTGTGTCTATGATGCACACAACCATTTCTATTGCAAACATCGAGAGATGGAAAGATGGATTACGGAGTGCAGAATGTCCGTATATCAGAAATGCGCGCGCACCACGGTGACCCTGTTTCCAGTGCAAAAGCTCAGCAAATGAACAGTGTGTCTCTCTTTTGTCTCAAACGTTTGTGCTAGTTTCAATCTTTTGTGCAGTTTTTGAGATGTAGTTGGGTTGGAAATGTTGCTAAAAACCTCACAAACTTGACTATTGGCAATTTAGAGTCTTAATCCACCTACTGGTTTATTTTTGTGAGGTTGGAGAAAACTGGAGAACCCAGAGGAACCCCGTACAGACACAGGAAGAACATGAAAACTCCACACAGCCAGTAACTCAAGCTGAAGATCAAACTGTGGACCACAGGAAATGAGAGGTGGCAATATTCCACCACCGTACCCCCTAAATTGTTCATGTTTTCAGAAATAGACCCAGCTAAGTTCAGAAAAGATCACATTCAGCTGCAAAGAAAAGTAACTGCTTTAGTGGTGGGATTGGTTGAGTTTCTGGAGAAGAGGGTGGGAATGGGATTGGAGGAAAAAAAACAGTCCATACAGCTAATACTGTATGTTGTATCAGGATTTAAGGAAATGGGCTGCTCATGAAAGGTCTAATTAACCTCTATATTTATAAAGTAGCATATTTACTGTCACACACACACACAAACACACGCAAGTCAGAATGATGCTAATGACACAATTTGTTCCCATTAGCATACAAACTTTAGCAGAGTGACTAATGAGGTCGGTGTGAGCGAGGAACAATCTGACACACGACGCATGTCGGCGTTTGGTCACTTCATTTTTCAAGTAATGATCTTCACTCAGCTCACGATTTCTCTCAACCTGGTGGAACAGAGCCATCTCCTCACATACAGCTGGGGCTGTTTTCGGCTTTTTGCCTCATGCTTTTGTCTTTCCTGCATGACTGAACAAGACCTCTACGAGACCTTTTAGCCAGCCTCTCTCACCGCCCGCATCTGATGACAGCAGGTGGTGTAATCGGGAGCAACCCCTTTCCAAGAAATACCCAAACACACACTCGCACATGTTCACACAGTTGCATATGCTATTTAAAGCGGCATTCCATTCGAAACTTCATGTGCAGCTCCTAACTGATGATTCATGGCTTTAATACTCCTCGGGTGTCAGATTTATCAGAACTAGCAGTCCTGTGACTCTATGACTTTGGGACAGTGACAAATATTAGCATCTAAAATCCAGGATTGTTGAACTCTTTTATTCTCTCAGACACACACAAAAAAGATTTTGCCCAAATACACTTTGACGCATGCGTGTGACGAAGCAGCAGCTGCACGAATATACTCACTCGCCTACCTAGTATACATCTGAGGAATTTAAAAACGACATCCACTAGATGACACGTCAAACCCAAAACGGTCCTGTCCATTAGGTTTTCAAGTCAAACTGTAAAAGGTTTTTAAGCAATTTTCAAGCACAGCGATGTGAAACACACTGACGCGCTCTGTTTCCCGGTAAAACTTTCCGCCGTTGTCGTGATTGTTGTCATGAGCTGCGTCTCAAATTGAAAACTCTGACCTTAAATTCAAAAGTAGAAAATACGATGCAAAGCAGACCTTTGAAGGCTACATGAGGGGTTTTAATACTAACTATAATAGGAAAAAAATTTAGTGTTAACAAAAAAACAAAAAACAGTCTAGAATTGTATATAATTGTGGATTTGAGACACAACACTAGATTGTTTAGTCAGTTGAAGACCCGGAGTCACATGTGCTATACTCCCTCGAATATACCGTTTACATGGACACCTAGCGTTAATTTCTGAGGACGTGGACAAGAAACGCTCCAAAATGGCTTAATCCAGGTTTAATCCAGACTTAATCCAGGCTTAATCCAGGCTTAAGAATAGTTCTAACACAAGTTAGATGACATCACTCCACCCCCAAGGCCCTCCCGACCCCCTACAGTCTTAAACACTCGAATTCACACTTTATTTTAGATTGCGACTTTCTGTCGCTAGTGTAAATCCCGCAATTTTGTTGTTATTTTGCGTTAAGATTAAGGCAGGACGCTACAGGTTAATAGGGTTGTTTTTTTTTAAACAGTATATCACAATTAGTTTTCGCCAGTTGACTGCTTATACTCAGACAAGTCTTTTTTGCATTAGGACTTTTTTTTAAAATGTACATTTATTTATGCAAAATGAGTCTCATCAATTTGTATAATTAATAAAACCAGTCTAGTTTTTTTGGATGATGTTAGAATTAAAAATATTTACTTTAAGAATTTCACAGAAACGTTTGCTGGAAAATGTTTTTTTTAGCGTTTAATCAAGAAAATACTTGTTTAAAAAATATTTAATGCCATTTTTTTTTCCAGTATAAAGGCTAACATAGATCCAACAATAATCAGCATCATGGGAAATTCCTCTGTAATAAGCTTTAGGGATGGGAAAGAATGTTCAGGATCAGGAATGAGCGTGCGATCAGGAAACTGACATTTTTAGCTGAGAATTAAAAAAAAAAAGATTTTGAGGAGAACTGTTTTAAAAATACACAGTGTGCGTTATATTTCCACACGTGTCAGTGTGGTTTCTAAGGTTTATAAAGAAAATAAAAAATTGAAAATATTTCTATCATAATAACACATGAACTGAAGCTTGTTAGAGATGTTTGACATGACATCATCTTTATGGTGGGCGGAGCTTCAGGTAACCATCGAAAAATAAACATTTTTCTGTAGACGTTTGGCACATTTATTACGACAGATTAAGAGTACACACGTTATAGATGGATTTGACAGAAACAAATAGGAAAAATAATTTATGTGACCGAAATGTCTACCTGTAGCGTCCTGCTTAAAATGTCACGCACACTACACAACGACATTTCTATGATTTTTAGAGCAAGTTTCTTAACGAGGCTGATCAATTGTAGCATTTTTCATTTTTATAGAGAAATACTGTATCATCTTCACCTTCACCAGTATCGTTAAACTTTATTTTCTGACTCACTGATTGATTCCCTCTTGTGCATTTTTCAAAAAAAAAAAAAAAAGCATTCATTTTTCATTACATTTTGTTAGAGCTGCAGCTTAGTGACTTTGATTTCCCACGGCTATGGTGTGAATTCACATTAAAATCTTATACAGAACAAAGGCATCTTTAAGACATATTTCTCGAATATGTCTCATAGGATTAGTATAAAGTAATTATTGGATTATTAAACCCATTTCTAGACATTTGTACTCATTTCTAATAACTGTGGAATTGCTTTATTGGACTGGTAAATAATTTAGCTTCTTTCAAGCTTTTATTTTAAGAAAAAGAAAGAAAAATGATCCGTGCAGTCATTAAGACATGACAACAACAAACACACAAGGCTGTGTGTCAGCAGCTTTTATGGCAATCACTTTCACAAATGAAGCAAATCTTGTACAAACAGGATGTTTGGCTGTGTTTAAGTGAAATACGAGGATTTCTCAAAGAGCAAAACAAATCGATTTGAAATATTACGTATCGACCGAAAAAAATAAATTACCGAAAAAAACAGCCAAACAACAACAACAAAAACTGACACACACACACCACACACACGAATAAAAACAATCAGATGTACCTTTCTATTTATACCCCAAAACCCCTATGCAGTGAGCAGAGGACTGGAGGACGCTGGGTAACGGCTCATTATGGGGCTGGAATTCAATTAACACACAGCCGGAGGCGGTGGAACAACGCCGCAGCGGAGCGAAATACCGCCGCATGAAAAACCAACAGTGTGACACAGGCTAAAGGACACGTCAAGGTCGTCCTCACACAACAGCGTGTATCGATATGACCAAGAGAGTAAAGATTACACTGCTTACATTTACACTTTGATTCATTTAGGAATGGGCTGGAATAGAATAGAGCTATGTGGCTGAGGAGGTGAGGGTTAAAAAAAAATCCTGTGATGAGTAGACGAGTTTCCTTCAGAGCATCCCTTTCAGGTACCCAAGGACAGTGTGCTGATGCGTCAACAGAACACAAAACCACGTAACGATAGTAATAGACGCAAAACTTAGAAATAAAACTTAAAAAAAAAATAAAGGAAAAATAATAAAACCAACTGCAGTAAAACTAAAAGTAGCATATGTTTATGTTAACCTGTGAGGTAGATCAGCTAAAATGTAGAGATAAAATGTGTAATAAGACCGAATAAGATGGAAAAGATGGGGTTTTAGCTGTGGTTACAAATCCACAAATCATAATCAGAGTCCTTAGCATAGAGTAGTGAACAGGCAGGCGGAAACAAACAAGGTACATCCATGTTAAAAAAAAGAGAAAATGGGTGAAGGTCTAAACCAGGAAGTGCAACCAGAAAACAGAGGAAACATGGGAACATGACTTAGAACAAGAAATGCATGATTTCAGAGCGAGACTAAGGCCCAGTTCAGACGTGGCATTAACGTGCATCCTGGGAGATCTGATCGCTAAGTACAGGTAGCTAGAAATACAAAGTAGCTACAAAGTCCAGGTGTGAATATGGTCTATTGTGTCTCTGAGACGCGCTGTGATTTGATCACTCAAACCACCTTCGAAGGTGGTCTCAACGCGTCCCAGACAGCAATGAAGGACAGCGCAACTGACTGCAGCATTGCCCTAACCAGAAAGCATGTAATCATTGCGGGATATTTGGAAATTGCACTAAACGGTGGCGTTGAACACCACTAGGCCAGTGGACAAAGGTGATGTCTGGGGCTAGAACGTGAGCAAAACAAGATGCCTTATCTCTTTCGTCGTCTCATTTGCCCTTTTCATTTGAGTTTTGTCAGCAGACCACGTGAGCAATATGTTTGAAACAACAGATACAGTTACATGAGATGCCAGGTGTAAACGGCTATGTGTTTCGGGTGTCCACTTCGAGGTGTGAACAGGACCTAAGACACAACAGGATATAAACAGACAAACCAATCAAGGCTGAACTGATAACAGACGAGTACAATCAGAGAGCATACCAAACACAAGACGGGGCAGAGACTAGACTTGAAATCGAAACAAAACATACAAATTCAGACACAATCTCTTGACATAAACTAAGCCACAAATTAAAAACGGTGCTTGGACCCGAGGGAGTTCATGACACCTCCACTCAATGGTAGATCCATGTTTATATACGCAACCTTGGGTCATACTTCCTTACGTTGTAAACTACCAGGCAGGGGCGAATGTATCAAAGCCAACATGTGGGTTCATAACATGTCCTGATCGTGCACCCTGCCAGACAATAACACAACACTTATAAATAGCGCTCATAGTGTACTTTACTGAGGATGAGAATAACTCAATGTTCTGAAACTGGATAGGAATTTATGCGTAATTTATTCGTAAATGTCCCACAGGAGCATTTACACAAGAAATGTGGTGCTCATGAAAATCCAGTTAATTGGGAAAAAACCTGACTCTTTGTGTAAACTTACTTATAAGGAGACTCACTACTGCGATCCTCATTCGAATGGCTTCAAATCGTATAATTGTCGATAAAAACTGCGGTTTTATATACGGATTGCGCTGTCAAGTTTAAATCACTTATTTATCTCAATTACATGATGTCATTTCATATTAATGTCTTGAAAGACTACCCATTCAATTAGGACAAAAGTAATGGCTCCCTATAAAAGCAGGAAGAGTTATTGTGTGTCTATTATAGCTGACGTGCTGCAGTGGCTGAGCTGCATTACTGGAAGATCTAGGAGGCTTATGAGGCGCTCTTTCACTGTTTATTCAACATTTTTTTTATCATTTTCAGCTGTCTGTGAGCTTTGCCTTTTATAAAGATTTGTGGGCTAAATGAAAATCATCTGCGACTGTAGCATGCTTTGTAATTTACGGCTGATTTGCATTTTCAACATACGCACATGAGCACAAAGAAAAACAGCGTTAACTTATTTTTTTTTAATCTGGCAGGAATTTTTACAATTTAAAAAAAAATTCTACACACAGCTTCACTAAAAGACTATAAATAAATAAATAACATTTTGACTACAAATAACAAACCATGGCTTTCAAATTGAAGATGTTATCATCTGTTATAATAGATAATAAAATATGATGATATTTTCATATCTGTGTATCACGACAGATTTTTTATTGACCTCTCAATCTGAAAATTATGCCACGCCTCATAGTAAGGTTATACAGAGCGATTATATCATTGCGTTTTAAACTCCTCTCATGTGTCATATTCCACATGCTACGAGCCCTCTGAGAGATGTAATGTCGTTGTTGTCAGGATGACAGTAGTGAGGTTTTCCATGGCGTGTGAAGGCGTTCAGAAAATGTGGAGCTCTTCTACATGGCACTGGCTTCTAGCATCATCTAGTGGCTCGACTCTGTAAGCTCAGATCAAATTTATAAGCCATCCCAAATTTCTGCGTCTGTATATTAAAACACAACAGCGCTACACAATGTCTAAATTACATTAAAAACATGTACTCCTACTTCAGCCACCCCAGTACACACAACTAATGTAACGCTTACACTGCCCTCCAAAAGTTTGGAAACGCCTGAACAAAATCGGGTTTTGGGGCAATATCAGCATAAATCCTCTTTAG
>CM074977.1:3440386-3453778 GCA_037576825.1 Pangasius krempfi | reverse complement strand
GAGGATTTATGCTGATATTGCCCCAAAACCCTATTTTGTTCAGGCGTTTCCAAACTTTTGGAGGGCAGTGTATGTGCTCAAATATTGGATTTAGACTTAAATGTTACTATCTAAAGAAGTTCGCCAGCATTAAACTAGCTTTAGACGATGTTCTGTAGTTTCTTTAGTGCAGGATGTCATCTCTCAGCCTCAGCGTACTGGCAGAATTCACGTGGTTGTATCATGCGACCCTCACTTTTCTGACACTGCATTACCCATCATGCATTACACACAAATGTTATGCGGTGATTGAGAATGTGCAACGCAAGCCGTCATTAGTCCTATAGGGCTTGCGAGTAAGAAGGTAAGATTTACAAACCAATCATACCACAGGACATTGGATTTGTTGCATTATGGGTTAGGAAGCAAATATTTTGTTTCACAGTTGTTTAAAATTTGCATCATCCTTCAGAATGGATCATCAGGAGGTTTTTTTTTCTGAATCTGGGATTCAATTTGGGAAATCTTGCTCCAGAGACAGCCGTGTCACTGCTGGATGAGTCGAGTTGGCTTCTTTACAACAGATGTATCCATGGTTCAACTTTCTGTTCTGGTTGGAGTTTCTCTTTAAGTCATGATTTTCATGACTGTAATCTCACGTTCAGACTTTCCCTTCAGCTGTACTAATGCTGAACTCAGCTTCTAAACGATAACTGCCAGCCTCCACCTAATAACTGAACATTAGCATTGAACTCTTATCTGCAATTATTTGCAACTACTTGCATTTTTACTGCATTATCTGTCATTATTATGTCATTATTGAGCCCTCACTGTTATTTGTACATTATTGCTATTTGTACATCTGCATTTTATCCACTGTATGTACCCACTGCACCATACTGCATACATCATGCTGCTAACCACTACCTGTATACTGTTTATCTCAGCTAACTGCACAATAACTTATTTATTCCATTTAACTTAATTGCCATTTGCATTACTGTTATGCACTGTTAACTTATTGCACCGTAACCTTGTTACCTTATCTCATGTTAACTTATTTGCTGTTTGCACTACGGGCTGGATGCTAACTGCATTTCGTTGTCTCTGCACTCGTACTCTGACAATGACAATGAAGTTGAACTTAACCTAACACTAGCAAGCAGCTAAGCGCCAGGCGATCATTTATTTTCTATGTACATGTACAACACAGAGCTGTGATTTCAGTGACAGCAACAACCGGCAAAGCGACGTCACAAAAAAAAAACATTTGTATTGAGATTTTCTCAATTCTGTGCAAACGCTGTAAAGCAACAAATCCAAATCCAACAAATCTCGAATGATTCCTCAGACCAATCCTACACGACGTGTGGTCCGACTTTTCTTCAGTTCCCTGCTTGCAACTTTAGCTCCTGCCTGCAATTAGCTCCTGTTTACCCTCTGACTTCTGAAGAAAAACACAACTCTGGTTACATCTTATTCTGTCAACCTCTCTTTAGTTGTGTATAGAGACTTTTTTTAAAGAAAAATAAAGCTTGGAAGGAAGCAGCAAAGATCACTGGTACCACTGAGTGTACATAGCTAGTACCGTTTGCTAATCTGCCAACAAAGTTTAACTAGTTAGCTGTAGGAGCTATATATACTGTAGCTGCTACTCCTTCTCATCTGAACGAAAAAAAAAAAAAACCCTGGACAAGCCACACCCACAAGCGACACAAGAGACTTGTCACTAGCTAGTGACAGTTTAGCCTTCACTAGCAAGTAACACTAGCAAGCCTTTACACAGGCAAACTTTAATCAAACTGGTCTAGAAGATTTCAACCTTATTATTTGGATTTGGGTTTAAATTAGTCGTATTTAGGTGCTTTGGAATTGATTTGGATGTGAGGGTAATTGACTTAATTACCCTGGTACACACACTGGGCCTCATTCATCAATCTTTTAGTAAAGTTGTGTGCAAATGTTTTCACAGGCCAAACCAAACTAAACCTTCCCACCAAATGTACAAAAGTTTCACAGATTTTCTTCATATTCGTGTACATATGTTGATAAACGCCAATCACGTCACAGCTGATTAACCCCACCCACAAAACGCCATAAAAGGCAAAGCTCAGAAAGAGCTGAAAACAACAAAATGATGACTAATTGGTGAAAGAGCACCTCATAATCTTTCCATGATTCGGCTCAGCCGTTGCAGCACGTCGGCGATGACACCACAGATACACACCAAGACTTCCTCCTTTTATGGGGTGCCATTACTTTGTCCATATTGAATGGTGAGTCTTATTTTTCTGAATCTATGGATTTGTTCTGGATCGCTTTCTTTCAGGTGATTAATACGAATGAGTTCGACTAAATGTTCATTAAACTGGTGCATGATCGAGGTGATTTAAACTTTACAGCATAACCCGTGTATAAAATCCCAGCAACTCAGCAACAATTATACGCTTCGAAGCCCAATTTCGGTTCGAGGCTCAGTTTAGTGAGTCTCCTCGTCCGCAAATTCACGAGCGAAATGTAGGATACAAACGTGTTTTTTTCCAAACGAAGACCACATTTCTTATGTAAACCCGTCTGTGAAAGATTTGTGAATAAAATTGGTTCATAACCAGCTTGATAAACGGGGCCCAGTGTGCTCGCCTTGTGTGCTTGTATGTGCTGAATGTCACAGTTTTAAAAAGCAGCTCCTGAATTTTCACACTTTGTCTCCTTGCAGCTAAGCTACCGAGTCTGGTGTGACTTATATAAAACAAAAAAAAGAAAGAAAAAAGGCAGGCTGATAAGGGGATGATGATACACAGAACATTTTAAACAAATGAAATGCAACTTCTTGCTCCTGACAAATAATCATTTTATATATATATATATATATATATATATATATATATATATATATATATATATATATATATATCCACTAAAGATCTAGAGGAAAATATTTCTTTCTGACACATCAGAGCAATAATCACACACAATCTATTCAAATATTTTTTTTATATTTTTAAAGGTGCACTGTATTCACATGTAAAGATGAAAGACACACACTGAAGGTACCAAAGACGCAGATACAGCAGTACGGTAGCTTTATTTCTGACAGAAAGCAGCATTTCCTAATAAACTGATAAACTTTTGGCATCTCCAAGTGTCCGTTTTCCTTCAAACTGTCTGATTAACTACTACAATTACACACATATAGCTTAAACATATAGCTTAGTGGACATTAATAGCTATTAGGCATTCCTGCTACATTTATAGGGAGATTAAAGAAAAACAAGAAAATGTGGTTTAAATGCAAAGTATATTATTATGAATTGCCGATATTTCTAAAATAACATGCAATGTGGGCGCTTTTTAGAATAATTATCACATATATATATATATATATATATATATATATATATATATATGTATATGTATATGTATATATGTACATATATAATCTTAAAAACCATGTCATTGTGTAATTGTTCCAGATTGTTTGAAGCAAGGTCTTGTCTAAAAATATGAATGTTCAGACAAAATTCTTATTTCAAGCAATTCTTATTTCACATCAGATGTGCAGAGGTTATCAAGCTTTACTTTTAATGTGACACTTCATTCTTGTTTCTTGTAATCCAGGAATGTTACGAAGTTGTATCCGTGTTGTAGTGTTACAGTATTGTAGCTGTAGTGTTAGAGTGTTGCAGTGTTGCACCAGTAGAGGGCAGCAGATCTCTAATTTTTGTGTTTCTCTTAACTCTACACAGCAGCATGGCCGACATCAGAACCCTGGCCAATGCAAGAACTTGGGCTGTTTGGTGTTACGGCGGATAATGTGGAAAATTACTGACTCAAAGCTCCAAGGTTCCCGTGTCGATCCTGAGCTCGGGTTAACGGCTGTGTCGCGTTTTGTACGTTCTCCAAGTGTCTGTGTGGGGTTTCTCTGGTTTCCTCTCACCTCCCAAAGAAATTCCAGGAGGTGGATTTTCAACTCTAAATTGTCCCTAGGTGTGAATATGTGTGTGTGAATGAGCTTGCATGGTGCCATGTGATGGACTGGAGTCCCATTCAGGGTGTATTCCCACCTCACACCCTGTGTTCCCAGGATACGCCCCGGATCCATCATGACCCTGACCAGGATAAAACAAATACTGATGATGAATTTATGAATGAATGAATGATGTTCTGTTAAATATGGTGGCTGTAGTACATCTATTACACTTGAACTATGACCGGTCACGTCATGATTATAACAACCGTACAGACAGATGACAAAATAAACGGAAAAAAAATCTCTGTTTTATCCTATCCCTATGGGCGTGGTCTCTTCCAGGATGACCACGCCCCCATCCACAGGATACGAGGGCTCGCTGAATGGTGAGATGAGGATGAAAATGATGTAAATCATATGCTATGGCCTTCCCAAGTGAGCACCTATGGGAGACTTGGGAGTGATGTGTTAGACAGCACATTCCATCATCAAAACACCAACTGAGGGAATATTTTTTTGAAAGAGCAGCGTTCATCACTAGACTACAGCTCCACAGACTTGAAGAATCGATACCAATGAAGCCCTGAAGCTGTTCTGATGGCTTGTTGTGGCCCAACACCTTACTAACACACTTTTTGATGGTTTTTCCTTTAATTTGTCACCTGTCTGTAGGTACCATATGATGCCATAGTCAAACTGTCATAGCTAAATCATAGGTAAGTATACTGTATAGTACTCATCATTATTCTACATGCCCATGGTAGCGTCATGGATTAACATGATTAACATGAATTAACTCCAGAAACCTGTTACAAGGGTAAGGCACACTCATTACAGGTGTTTAATACCTTCTAGCGTGTGTTTACAGCCCAAATTATGTCTGTCAGGAAAAAATATTGTAATTAGAACAATTTTTCAGACAGTGTCGCTGGACTTCTGATGGCTCTCGTGTCAGTATCATACAAGACTTAAGTTCAGGGTTAGAACTGTGTGTAATTGAGACGTGCCTCTGTTTTTGGTCAAACATTTAATCTGTATGCCCAAATAGTGTACTTATAGTGTGCAATTTCAGTATCACCTCCTCACTATTAACCTCCTTATGTGTACAGTACATAGGGAAAGTTTTGTGTATTCAGAGCCAGGTTATGTGCATGCTTACGAGGATTTTCTGAGCTCTACATTTAGATTATTCAAATCACCTGCATGTCGTTCAGGCCTCTGAGTTTAACAGATTGTTCCTGAGTAGAAACACCGGACACAGGGCTTTTCGATAACATCTAGACCACCACTTTTAAACACAAGCACATGCCCTTAAATCTGAAAAAAAAAAAACCCAGATAATGCATCTCCAGCTTATGTTAAATCCATTCATAATTTATCCATAATAAATGATGTTATCCACTTTAAAGGGATCGTACTATTAATTAATTAATAGTGTCATATTTATTTATTTACTACTGACCTCAGATGATATTGCATATTTTTTCAGATTTCAGTGTGTTCACAGCATAACAAACATATATTTCAGCGCAACTTATTAAGTGTACAGCATGCACATAATAATAATTTTTTTTTTAAATCCTCCAAGCTGTGGTCACTTGGCGGATGTTTCACATCCTTTTGTATGATAAATGCAGAGATGCACAGCTTTACAGAGATCTCAGTCACTGGCTTTACTGAGGCTAATAAAGTCCCAAAACTCCAGGCAGCAAAAAGAGTGCTACAGCTAAAACATGACAGCTAACCTAATTGCAATTTCACACTCTGCCTCTGTGACCAGAACGAATCTATTTGTTACATTAAACGATGATATTCCACAGCAGCGCATGCACAGGCAAATAACTAGTTTGTTTAAGCCGATGTGCTTTTGGGCGTCGCTAGATCCTGCAGAGCCACGGTAATTCTGAGTTTAACACATCATATTAAAATCACGAAGGCTTTGTAATTTGACAACAAGTCAAGGATGTGGGAAGTGGAGGTGCAGTGCTGTGGGTGGAGAAACCCTGAATTTCAGGAGTCCTTTAACTGCAGCTGCTAAAATAATACTAATATATCGAGAAACAGGTAAAGAAATTTACTTTTTGAGTATTTTGAGTAGTATTTGAGTTTGCAAGTTGGAAATAGGATTCATCTTATACCAATGTGATTTGCCAGCAGTTACAATTTTGAATTTGTTATGTTACGGAATCAGAGGTTATGCTTTCCAGTTACTCGTTAAGATGAAAAGTTGCAGGAAGAGGTGAAGGAACGACTGTTTATAGCTGCTGTAACGTAACTGAGAACAGGAACTAACTCGTGTGTCAGGAAACGGACTGACTTTCTGACTGTCACAACGCACTCACACTGGAGACTCCTTCCATAAATGTTAAATAAACGTCAAAGAAGACGTCACCATATCAATAATTAGATGCTCTTCTTTGTGATATAACAACATTTTTATTCTGTTTATTGGGTTTACATTATGTGGAGTGTCCATCATAAAAGTCCCTGTGTACCTGTTACTATAGGAGCACTGTGCAATAAAGCAGGCCTACTAGAAGAAGCACATTAATAGAAACCAATAAGAGAGAATTTATAAATTCTAATCAACACGCACACTCTCTTTTAAAAGAAACATGACTTGACTATCAATCGGGCGTGACGTCATTGTGCATGCTACATGAATAGTGTTTGAAGTTTTACACTAATGCAGGTGGAAGCTGATGTGCTGAAATGTTTGGTGGGAGGAGTCTGAGATTATTTTGGGGATTTTGGGTTTTGGGACAACATTACGCATACGCACACTTTTCACTGTCTTTCTCTTCTGTACGCTGTGTTTAAATATCTCCTTTTTTATAGACATTTTAGGTAGAAGGTGCGATTCATCCAAAATGAAAGTGATGCACAAATTTTAGAACATTTAGAGGAAAAGTATGAAAATATATGGGGACAAAAAAGCAATGGTGGGAGAATCAATGAGTGTTTTAACGAACACATAAGGCCATCTCTCTCGCTCTCTCTCTCCCTCTCTCTCTCTCTCTTTGCTCAGTCTATTTACTTTCTCTTCTTCAACACCGTCCTGATTTAAATTCACACACTGCACCATCCGAGTTCATCCCATTTATCCACTGATAACACAGACTTCTGCAGCATTAGCATTAGTTTCCGAACCATCCTGGAACAACTTCGGTACGAATAGAGCATTACTATCTCAGAGACGTCGCCTGATATGATGGATGCAGTTAATAAACCAGCCTCTGGGAAGACAGTAAGGCGTTTTTCTGCATCACAAACATCCTATTTATAAGGACGATTGCCGAAACAAAAAGCATTACAACAAAATGCTGAATGGAAATAAACACTCCGTGCTCACACACTATTATTCATCCATCCATCCATCCATTTTTCCGTACTGCTTGTCCTACACAGGGTCACAGGGAGCCTGGAGCCTATCCCAGGGACTCGGGGCACAAGGCAGGGTGCCAACCCATCGCAGGGAGTAGGGCAACCGCACACACTTTCACACACTACGAACAATTTGGAAGATCCAATCAGGCTACAGTGCATGTGTTTGGACTGGGGGAGGAAACCGGAGTGCGTAGAGGAAACCCACGAAGCGCCGGGAGAACTCTGCACACACAGGGTGGAGGCAGGAGTCGAACCCCCAACCCCAGAGGTACGAGGCAAATGTGCTGCCACACACACACACACACACACACACACACACACACACACACACACAGATATAGCATCCAATAATCCGTCAAGTGTAGCTCGCATTGTGTGAGGAATAAAGCACTTGGGGTCGTGGTGTTTTAGGAAAATAATCACTTACAAGGAGTGATGAAGCAGTTACCACCCTAATATTGATTATTCTCTTATAAAAGCATGTGCTTTATTCCACTTATACTACTACAATTTGTCGCTGATTACAATTTTAATTTAATTTTACCATTTACAGTTATATTAAATGTTGTGACACTACTGCCAGAGCTGCTTTTATCGAGAATTCAGCAGCACCACATTCAGCAGGGTTTGACCTGGATTCAGCAAAGCAGACAGCACATATCGGATAAAATGCACTACTG
Source organism: Pangasius krempfi (assembly GCA_037576825.1). Classification (NCBI taxonomy): domain Eukaryota; kingdom Metazoa; phylum Chordata; class Actinopteri; order Siluriformes; family Pangasiidae; genus Pangasius; species Pangasius krempfi. Next base: position 3,445,762 of record CM074977.1, on the reverse strand, counting down.
ACCATCTGGGAGAGGATGAGTGTGTGGTGTGAGAGTGTGTGTGTGTGTGTGTGTGTGTGTGTGTGTGTGAGAGAGAGAGAGAGACAAAGAGAGAGAGAGAGAAAATCCCTCTATTGCAGACATAATGGTGTGTGTTTTTTGTGTATGAGACACTAAGGGCATGGTACACAACAGACATTTAATTTATATTGATTTCCAATCTAGTTACACACACACACACACACACACACACACACACACACACACACACACACACAGTTTGTCTGGTTTGTGACCTCGTGTCTTTTACACGCTGCATTATAAAGATATTAATTGAGCCAGACATGAGGTGCATTTTAATATTTGACTCTTTTGTCATTTAATACTAAACACTTGCTAAAATATTAAGCACACATCATTGATAAATGTACAAAAAAAAAAATCCAGCTCTCTGCATTTCTTATGAGGATCTTTATAATTATGTAATAATGTTTTTGGAAAAATCTCTAAAACAGAAACATCAGAACATCCACTACTGACATATAGTGTGCTATATATAAGGGGCGCTTTTACTTTTTACCACTAGCCATTCACAACCTCACCCATTTGCTATATGTGCAAAAAGTTCCTGCTGATTAAAGCAAAATAAAACACCCAAGTGCTGAAATGGTACAATGTTTCTTTAACATTTATGGAAGGAGCCTCCAGTGTCAGTGCTTTGTAAAAAAAAAAAAAAAAAAAAAAAGGAATATGAAATATGAGTGATATGAAAAGCTGCATTGTTTAAAGAGAGGCTAGTGAAGGAACGACTGTTTACACCTGCTGTAACGTAAGCGATAACAGGAACGTTCCACAACATTAAATGTAACTATAAACGGATAAAAAGCCCGACGTGTCATTCTTCAATTATTTTAAAAATCATAATCATTGGCAAAATGTCTGTCCACGTGTCATGAAGCACCTTCTAAAGCAGCTCATAGATAAGCAGGAGGTTACGTGATGGCCAGGAAGTCATCGGGTGCTCTCTTCCTGTGGCCCAGGCGTCTCTGTCGTCTCTCCCTCCTTACACACACTTCAGTAAAAAAAGGTACTAAACAGTACCAAAGCCTGTTACTCATGTGGTACCCTTTAAAACTCATTTTAGGTACAGGTCCTTCGGTTCTAATTACGTTCTTTATAGGAGTTTTAAAGACACACTATGACTTTCCCAGGTGAAAGATAAACATTACAGCTTAAGCTCACACACCGTTAACAACCTCGAGTGCACTTTAGTACCTTTTAGCTCTGCGAGTGAAGAGGTTCGTCCTCATTTCAGACCTCGGATGTCACCATACGGTATGATTTTTATTCTTAAGGCAATGATTGGATGAATATTTGATGATACGACTGAATGTGCTACGGTACGACTATGACACCCTGGTGTGTAAGGAGGGAAATAAGGACTCGGGAGGCAGGTTTTGGAGAATGCAGCTCTGTTTTTCTTTCTTTTTTTACTGGCGTGCTTTTCAGCACTTGGCTCAGTGTAAAACGAAACAAGCCCACACACGGTTCTGCACTGCTGCGGCTCGGCGGAGATGCACTCTTGGGGTCCTCTTGACTGCAAGACACGCACACAAATAGACCCACGTTAATCACTCACAGGTGTACGCTCATTCATGGATTACTCACTCCTTCACCTGGACTCCGCCTTCCTTTCGTAAAACGCCGCTCGGCCACGCCTCTTCCGCGACAGAGACGATACGATTTCAATTAATAAGCCAACGATTCGCTACTTGACGAAGCCAAAGAATCTGTTATGACACGATAAGGCAATGGTTCAATACTTTATGAATCTGCTATGGTTCGATATGATACAGTTTCAGTAGTAGCATAAGGCAACGATTCGATATTTGATATATTCGATACCGCTGAATCTGCTATTTAATTAACAAGGTAATGATTCAATACTTTATGATATCACTGAATCTGCTATAATACAGTACAATTTTGATTCGTAAGGCAATAAGTCAACATTTGACGATACCACTGAATCAGCTACATTATGATACGTTACGGTACAATTTGGATTAAGGCAACAACTAGATATTTGACGATACCATTGAACCTGCTATGATGCGATACAATACGATACGATTTCAATTCATAAGGCAACTCGACATTTGAGTACACCACTGAATGCGATACTATACGATACGATTTTGATTTAGTAGTCTCCGATCGATATATGAACAACTTTGTTCAGAAACTGGGGCAGGCCTAACGTTAGTTCATGAATAATGATAACGTAGAGAAGGACTATTTTAAAAATATCCAAGTTACAGGCAAATCACCTTGCTAGCTTGCATTTTTACACACCAGTTGTTTGTCCTTTTGCGATAATAATGTGCAACTTATAATCGGTTATAACCAGTTTAGGACGGTTGCCTCGATTCAGTTAAAACGGCTGCCTTTTAAACTCAATGTATCGATCCAAATCGCCAGATTGTTACGCCCCTAATTCTTTGGTCAGTTTGTTAATGATGTTTCAGTCCACTTTCTCTGAAATGGATCTCGATCTAAAATCTATTTTTTTTAAAAAAGGAGAAAAGAATCCACATCGTTCACGTTCATTAGACCCGTGACTGTATTTCACGGGCACCTTGTCAATCGCTGCTGCTGACGTGTTCCAGATGTGCGTGAGATTTCAGATCAGATCAGTGTAATCTGATGCCAAAAATGAAACCTTATATTGATTTTTTTTTATCACTGAAAGACAGGAGGGCTTAACCCCGCTAGCACGTTTACACCAGCCGACAAGCGTAGAACAGTGCAATGCCAGATATATCACCCCATCAAAATCCACTTTCGAGGCAAAAATTTTAAATAAATGTAAGAAAAAAGTTAATATTATTATTTAAAGTCAGTCACGTGACCTGGGTTTTGTCACCAGCTGAACTAAAGTCATGCCAGAGTGAGTTTGTAGCATAGCAGGGCTCTAATCTTAGGTTCTGCAGTTTCAGCTGGCAGTCACACCCAACACACACACACACACACACACACACACACACAGCACTCATTCACACTGCAGCAGGAAGCTATGCTGATCTTGTTGGCTCTTTCTCTGAGACAGAGACAGCTCGTGTGTGTGTGTGTGTGTGTGTGTGTGTGTGTGTGTGTGTGTGTGTGCCAGACGCACACAGTCACACCGGCGAGGTTTGACAGGAAGTGTCCATTAGGTAGCGTGTGTGCTGATGAAGCGGAGAGGAAAAACCCGTCCACCATCTTTTATAGCACATGCAGTGCAGGAGGAAGCTGATGGTGTTAATCATCCACACTGCACCACCGTCATGCCTGTCACACATCTCCATCCTCGTGCTGACACAGCACACTGCAGGGGCACCGAGAACAACACCGACGAGTGTATGTGAGGGTGAAGGGAGGAGCAAAGCATCATGGGATATGTAGATTACCGAGGAGAAGGATTAAGACAATTTGATTGCTCTGATTATTATAATCGGATTGTTGTACAGTATTATGGCGAAAGGGAAGAATCAGGATCGAGACGTTTGTGTGTGTGTGTGTGCGTGTGTGTGTGTGAGAGAGAGAGAGAGTGTGTGTTTAGAGTACTTAAGTATCCTTTAAAAATGTAAGTACTCTTTCTCAATTAGTAATTTATTTCTTTATATATACATACATATATACACACACACACACACACACACACATATATATATATATATATATATGTGTGTGTGTGTGTGTGTGTGTGTGTGTGTGTGTATCATTTTATTTATATATCTGTATAAAAAATGTGTTGTAGAAATAAACCCTGCTTGGTTTTGTATATACTGTAAGCCTGATGTAAACACTGTGCTGTAAAGATTTCTTCTCTATGGTGCTGCTACGGTATGACAGACCACCGCAATGTGTGTGTGTGTGTGAGTGTGAGTGTGTGTGTGTGTGATGCATAGGTGTCAGACTCAATCCCTGGAGAGCCAACACAATGCACAGCTTACCGTCCTACCTCATTTAACACACCTGATTCCACTCATCAGCTAATTAACGAGATGTTCATAGCTGATTTGTGGGTTAAAGTAAACGAACAAACAAATAAATAAATAAATCTCTGTAGAGCTGCGGTTTTACAGGACCTGAGCTGAAGTAGTGTGTGTGTGTGTGTGTGTGTGTGTGTGTGCATGTGTGTGCGTGTGTGTGTGTTTGTGTGTGTGTGTGTGTGTGTGTGCCAAAGTGAAAGCCTTCAGTTTCGTTCTCATTCTAAAAAGGACAATTCGGTAAAATTGTCTTTTTTAAATCTCCTCCTCCTATAATCAGTTTTATCAATTAAGGTGTTTATTATTGATATTTAAATTCCATCGCTGAGATTCACACGCCACGCTGACTGGATCAGACGTTCTTCATCATCAAACTCTTCATATGACCACGGAGATTTTGTTCATGTTATTAGATGCTTCGTAAAATTGTAGATGCTTAGTACAAACACAAAAGCCCTAACCCTGCGCTCACACTAGTAACAGTGCGTATGTACGTGACGTGGATCAGCAGCGTTATTTCAGCATCAGCGGCAAGCAGCAAAACAACCAGCGACATTGCAATTTAGATTTTCTCAACTCTAGACAAATTAGGTATGACATGGTAAAGTGACAAATTCAAACATTGATCAGACCAATCCTATGGATCATTCTTCAGTCACAAATCCTGCACCTACCTACAGTTAAAGCCCTCTAGGGTGCCTCTAAGGTAGGGTGCCCTTACTATAGATAAAATGTGGTAAAGTGCCCTCTAGGGTGCCCTTACTATAGATAAAATGTGGTAAAGTGCCCTCTAGGGTGATTCTACTATAGATAAAATGTGGTAAAGTGCCCTCTAGAGTGCCCTTAATATAGATAAAATGTGGTAAAGTGCCCACTAGGGTGCCTCTACTATAGATAAAATGTAGTAAAGTGTCCTCTAGGGAGCCCTTACTATAGACAAAATGTGGTAAAGTGCCCACTAGGGTGCCTCTACTATAGATGAAACGTGGTAAAGTGCCCACTAGGGTGCCCTTACTATAGATAAAATGTGGTAAAGTGCCCTATAGGGTGCCCTTACTATAGATAAAATGTGGTAAAGTGCCCCCTATGGTGCCCCTACTGTAGATAAAACGTGATTAAGTGTCCTCTAGAGTGCCCCTATGGTAGATAAAATGTGATGACGTGCCCTCTAGGGTGATTTTACAGTGGAGAAAATGTGACCTAATGGCTGCCCTTCACATGGAAAAAAAACATAATGAAATGTCCTGTAGGCTGCCGCTATGTGTGTGAAAACATAAAGAACTGCCCTCTAGGGTGTCCGTACAGTGGATAATATGTGAGAAAACATGACAAAGTGCCCTCTTGGGTGTCCTTATAGTGGAGAAAA
>CM074977.1:3418181-3431435 GCA_037576825.1 Pangasius krempfi | reverse complement strand
GTAGCTGCCCGCATCAGATTTAAAACACTGATGCTTGCCTACAAAGCCAAAAACGGACCAGCACCCACTTATCTCACTGCTCGACTGCTCCCACCATCTCTCAGGGCACAAGGAAGACATGCGTCGAGACTCTTCTCTGCTCTGGCACCGAGGTGGTGGAATGAACTTCCCTTAGATGTCCGAAAAGCTGAGTCACTGGCAGTCTTCAAACGACGTCTAAAGACCTACCTCTTCCTAAAGTACTTAAATTAGCACTTACACGCACGCACGCACACACGGGCACACACACACACACACACACAAAAAACAACAACAACAGAGTTTTGGACTGATGGTATTCCTGGTTTGTGACCTAGTGAGCCAATGTCAGAATATATTTTTGATACACTTCAAAGCACTATTGTAAGTCGCTCTGGATAAGGGCGTCTGTCAAATGGCATAAATGTAAATGTAAATGATAAGCTGTGTTTTCTTTTTTTTTGTCTCATTAACTTCAAGCGAGAGAAAAAAAGAAAGGCTGGTGAGGGAACGACTGTTTATAGCTGCTATAACGTAAGTGAGAACAGGAACTAACTTGTTTTCCGGACAATCCATAACATTAAACGTAACTATAAATGGTTAAAAAAAGTAGTTCACTAATAAATTAAACATTGTAATCTGGTATAAAAGGGGAAAAAACACTTTTAACGCTGTTAAATGTGTTTCTAGAGTTCGTGTAGAACTTTAAGCATTTGCGTAAATTTTTTATGTAGTTTATGGAAAAAAAAGTATAATCTCCAAAATAAGTTTAGGAAACATTAAAGCATGCTGATGGATTAGTTTAAACTGTGAGATGGTGAATTATTTGCATATATTTGCATATATTTGCACTGAACCAATAGCAACGCATTGTAAACAGCGCATGTTCGCTAGCCCCGCCCCCCGCCAGCAGATGGCAGTAACGAGCTTCCGGGTTTATTTTGAAACTCGTGGAAGAGAAAAGAAAAGGAGAATTTACAACTGTTTACAAACTTTAACTGCACAAGGTGGGTGAGGATTTACTTAAAATGCATTTTCGTTCCATGACAGCACCATAATCTGAGTATTTTTGTGTTTAAAATGCAGTTTTTTCCCCATAAAGAGACAAGAAGACGAAGAAAAACGCCATTTTGGTCGATTGACTAGCGCTCGCGCTTGCACTGAATCCATTTAAACTATTTTATTGACTAATTTAATCTCTTTATATCTACTAAACAATGCAACTTACGTCAAGAAAGCATGCAAAAAAATACTGTTTTGGTGCTGTGTTTTTTTTAAAACTACTTTTATCATCTTAGTACAGTACATTACATGCATTCTACTTTATTTATTTGTTTATGGAAGTTAGGAATTAAAAGGCTTTCCTTATCTTTCCCATAAATTCCCACTGCAAAACAAAATCCGCCTGTAACCTGCAGAAATGCACGTAGACCCAGGCTGCATCCCAAACCGCTTCCTACAGGACATGTAGTGCACTACATAGGGGGCAGAATTAAGCCCTGGGTCACACCCTGTATAAACATGACAAGCTCATGTGTTTGGACATCCACAGCCATGCAGAGATAAGTCTTCTTCCCTGCTCTAACACTAAGACAGGAGAGTCACACTCATGCCCTATGTAGTGCACTGTGTAGCTATTTGGGATTCATCCCTAATGTTACCGTAGTAGAGGCCACCAAGATGGCCTATAGTGGTGGCGATCATAAAGAAAATGGGATGTGTATCAAGATTTAAGTGAACCTCTTAAATAATATGGAACCATTATTATTTTTTTTATCAAAATTAAAGCAAAAAAGGGTAAAGGGTCATTTAAAGATCTACATGTTGGCTCAGTGTACTCTTTTGTGTACAGGAGTGTGTATGATAAATACACAAAGTGTGTATTCTAGTGAGAGAGAGATCTTTATGGCAATAACCTGTGTTTCCCAAAACTCAAAAAAAAAAATCACTAGGAGGTTGCCAGTTGATGTCATAAACAAGTAAGCAGATAAATAAGCATGTTTAATCGTGGATATTGTGAAGTTTTGTGTGAGAAGACGGTTTAGAGCTGCTCTAACATAAATGATAACGAGAACTAGCTTATTTGTTTGTATGTAACTCTAAACGGATAAAAGGTATAATGTTCTTTAATAACTGCAGAAAATAATTATAATCGTTGGCGAGTTGCTATGGTATAAGAGGAATAACACACTTCAGGGCGTGCTGTTTTAGGAAATGAATCTTTACAACTTTCGAGTTGTAACAGTAACTCCGCTTCGTCACGCCGCTCTATTCGCAGACGTGTGCGGCAGAACGACTCCGAGATGCTGGTCCGGCAGCTGGCGCGGAGGCTCCTGCTCCGTCAGATGGATTGTGGGAATCGGATCACAGTCCTGAGGGCTCTGAGCGTCGAGCCCCAGCCAAAATCAGGTACCGATCTCACACTATGGATACACGATCAGCTGTGAGTCACGTGCAAAAAAAATATCCACACCCATTTCACAGTGCTGCTGAGATTCACTACATGATGATATTTCTGTAGCCTGTATAGAGAGGAGTATAAGAGCCTTTCGCACCGCTTTAGTTCCAGAGCTAAATGTACGGTACTAAAGAACTGGGCGATTTTGTGCGAACTATTTCCCAGTACCATTTAAAGGGTTGCATTCGCACCGCCAGTGGGCACTAGGAAGTGACGTAAGCCGGTCGACAGCGACGTCATTTATGTGCGGCGTTCAACAACGGAAACAAAGAAGAACAACGTAAACACCCGGAGGATGGAGGACGCTGTGATCGGAGCCGTGTTGCACTTCAGCGTCCGTCCATCTATCGCTGTTCTCCATACTGGCGCAAGAAGTCGACACTACAGTATGTTTACGCGGCATTTTAAATCATGGCGAGTGACGCGTTTTCGTACGCGTTTGGCCAATCGACGTCTACTTACATCACGGATAGTACCAGCTGTGCTGGTTAGACCCTGCTCCGGAGTAGGAGCTCATTTGGTTCTCGAAAATAAGGCAGTCCGGTTGTAAAATCGCACCCAGTTCCGGAGGTGCGAAAACGCCAAAAAGTGGCTCGTTCCAAGATTAGTTCAGGTTCTATGAAAAGGTTCCCGCGGTGCGAAAGGCCCTATAGAGACACTTCTGCTTAAAGCAGCCGTAAGTAATGTTTAGCGCCTCCTGCTGTCTGAGAGGCGAATAGCAAGTGCAGTGAGAACTTTGAGCCAGTCTGCTGAACCTCTACACACACCATCGGTATTGAAAAGTCGAGCAGGTCTGGTCTGGAAGGGGGCGGAGCTAATTGCTGGGATGGAAAAGTGTAGACAGAAGCCTGAAATTAAGTGGAACAAAGAATTGCCTCATTTTTCAACCCGAGTAAGTTCCAGCTACAAAATGGATGCCCCCAGGTTCGACATTGGTTAGCAGTATGCTAGCTAACTGTGTTGAGTGATGTATATTTTCCTCCTCAGGACAATGAACTGTAGAGTCAGAATTATAGATTTAACACCTAAATACAGTCGGCAAATATCTCCCCATATTTAACCCCATATTTAACACATTAAGATAAGTAAAACAATACACAGTGTAGGCTATCTCTTTCTCTCTCTCTCTCTCACACACACACACACACACACACACACACACACACACACACAGAGTGAGAGAGAGGCAGTACAGTACACGTACAGTATTTAGATGGCAGTAACATTATTAACGTTTATAACCCATGATTACAGTTGACATTTTAATGCCCTTTTTAAAAAAAATTTCTGTTCATGCTGTGAGCAGCCATTTTGATCTGACGTCACTTGCTGAACTCTGGGTCGAGGAGACCGTCTCGTATTTACGATTAGGAATTCCGTTTACTAGACAGAGGTCTGAATTTCTGGGTTATGAGTTTTAGTCGAATGCAGAATATCTAGCTTTGGCTCCGCCCACAGGCTGTCTGGTGTAAGGCTGACAGCCTGTGGGTGGAGCCAGAACTAGATATTCTGCATTCTAGCTTTATATAGACAAAATGTGTATATAATGTGTGATAGCATTAGTCAATATAATGACAGAATGAAATGTCATACATAATTTTCGGAATGAATAAATAATGTCGAAATGCTGGCTGTGTGTGTGTGTGTGTGTGTGTGTGTGTGTGTGTGTGTTTAAGCTCCACTCACAAACATTCAGGTCAAATCCCAAATGACTTCTTATTCACGACTTATGCGCTCTATCTAGAGTATAACACACACACGATTTTTATATATATACGATTATTGCAGGAGTTCTGTATGTTTAACGCTCACCTTTGACCCCTGACGTTATCGGACTGAATGTTACAGATTTAGCAGAGTTCCGTGAGGTTTTCTCCAAGGCCAAGCACATCGCCATCATCACCGGAGCCGGAGTGAGCGCCGAGAGCGGGCTGCCCACCTTCAGAGCCGCCAGCGGACACTGGAGGAAGTGGAAGACACAGGTGACCGTACAGAGGCACTGTAACGACAACTCATACTTACTATCCATTTAGAGTTACTTTTAATGTCGTGGACCACACGCGAAAATGAGAGAGTTCCTGTTCTCACTTACGTTACAGCAGCTATAAACTTCCTCAGCCTGTCTCTTCCCTCTCATTAAGTTAGCGAGGAAAAAGAATTGCGGCTTGTCTCTGACACTGGAGACTCCTTCCGTAAAACTCCCTCCATAAAACATGTCCTTACAGAAAACGTCACCATGTCAACGACTACATGAGTTTTTAAATTAGTTCATTATTAACCTCGGATTACGTGGAGCGTCCGCCATACTGTGCAAGCTGTTACCATAGCGACGGTAGCATTAATATAAAGCTGTGATTTGTAACTGTCAGAGCTGCTGTGATAGAAAATTAATCAACCAATCAGAATCAAGAATCTAAACGTAGAAAGGTATATAAATCATACGCGCCATGATGCCAAAAAAAAGGGTTTATTTAAACCAAAACAAAAAAATGACATCCACGTTTAACTCTACAGAAAGAAAATTTAAATTACGGAATATTAGTGATAATCAGGTCAGTGGCTGTAAATATTGGCACCCAGTATTTGGCTTAATAGGTTCATTAAAACAAAATCAGGAATTAATATAAGCATTAATTACTTTGGTTTAATTAATGTAGAATGATTTTAATTTTAATTACTGCAGAAAATTGTGCTAGTTACTTAATTTGCTTAATTAGAGTGTTAGAATCAAGCTCAAAACACACATCTGTTGCTTAAAAGTGGAATTTTAGCTTTTTAAAAAAAAAAAATTAAAATATTTATTATTGGTAGGCCTGAGCTCTATTATTATTATTATTATTATTATTATTATTATTATTATTATTATTATTAGACTTTCACCCATCTCTTCACTAGTTCCTTCCTCTCACCGCTCTGCACTTTGTTTTGCAGGATCTGGCAACCCCGCAGGCGTTTTCCCGTAACTCGTCGCGCGTGTGGGAGTTTTATCATTACTGGAGGGAGTTAGCGCTGAGGGCTAAACCCAGCGCTGCTCACGTGGCCATCGCCGAGTGCGAGGCCCGTCTCAGACGGCAGGGCCGCTCCGTGGTGGTCATCACGCAGAACACGGACGAGCTGCACCGCCAAGCCGGCAGTAAACACATCCTCGAGGTCCACGGTGAGCGCCAGTGCTGCTGGGATAATAAATAAACGCTGACACACGATGCAACTTTCGCTGCTTTCCGATGCCGCTTTTACGTTTAACTAGACTCAGGAACAGCCAGCGCTGTCGTGTTCTCCAATACGTTTGATCAGAAGGTGTCGATTTAATGGTGTGTGTTTACAGGAAGTGTTTTCAGGACCCGGTGTCTGAGCTGTGGAGACGTGGACGTGAATCATCACAGCCCTATCTGTGCTGCTCTGGAGGGTAAAGGGTAAAAATAAAGAGCCCCACTCCTCCCTCCTGCACTCACCCTTATTGCACTCACCTCTTTAGTGTAGATCAGGGGTGTCCAAACTCCCCCCCCGCCCGATTAGATCACATCACAATACAGTGAATATAGCGAATTTCATTTTCGTGGAATAACTGCAGCAGGGTGTCACCTGACAGCTGTAGCCGGGAGAAGCAAGATATTCCTACACTCGCGCTTCTTTCCGGGAAAAGTGACACTTTAGGTAAAGACCTCAGGAAAGGTTTTCCATGCTTAGTGGTTGGAAGCATCTCCACTTATTAGCTCTATTAATGTTCTGTGCCCCGTTTGCTCTGATAAAACGTTGCTCACGTCTGCGTTTCTCACCGTCTGAATATTTTATCATGTCTCATGATATTAAATTCCTTCATTTTTTTTTCCTCTGGCTCTCGACGCAAAAGCAGTCTTCTTTCCAGCTCTTTTGAAATCGCTCCTTTTCACCGAGTGTAGCCGTGACGAAATATCATTCAGGAAATAATCGGCAGGCTCTCGCAGTTTAGCTAGCCGTGTTAACACAGGCTGCTGCCACCGTCAGGCGAAAGGAAGAATTGCGCCGCGCTGGCTCCAGGGTCACACTGTACATCGTAACAGAGAAGTGGCGGGCCAGCTAACATCCACTCACGGGCCGCAGATTGCCCCGGGGCGGGACTTGGGACACCCCTGCTTCAGATGTAGTTAAATTCTGAGAGTGAGCCTGATGTGTTTAATTCCTTTACAGCGATCCGGATCCAAACCGCACCGATGCCTATATTCCTGTGGAAAACTTACCAAGGTACGAAACAAGCCTCCTATGACGGTTAATATGGTACAAACAAACAAGCAAAATAATAATTACAAAATAATAATAATAATAATAATAATAATAGATATTGCTATTGCTGTTATCGTTTTAATTATTTGTTAATCATTTTTTAAGCCATGTTACATTAAGAATTAAAAACGGAGAGCTTAATAAGTAAAAAAATGAATGAAATGAATGAAAATTAATAAAACATCAAAACAACAACAATAGACAGCTTGATAGATACAACTTTTGCCATTACACAGCACAGGTACTCAGCGAAGGAATGCAGTTTAGCTTCTACCAGAAGTGCAAACTGACAAAGTGCAAATGTGTAAACTGACAAAGTGCAGGTTGCATATGTAAATATAAATATATATGCAGTAAATAAATAAACAACAAGGCCATAGGCAGTGAATATGTGCAGTAGCTATAGAGTACATAACAGTATGAATGGCACATTACAGTATGTTATAATAGAAAAAATGAAATAGGTATAAAAAAAAAAAATAATAGTTGCAAGTATTAGTCATAAATATATGTAAGAGTTAATAATGAATGAATGCCGAATGCCTTTTCATTGTCACTATTCATATGTACAATTTACAATTTACATTAAACATACTCACAATGAGATTGAAAGCATCTTAAAAAATTATTGAAAGCATCTTAAAAAAATTTTTAAGTGCAAAAAAAAAATCATTCATTCATTCAATAATAATATCAAAAAGCCATTCTAAGAATTCTTTGCTTCTCTTGAGCTGATGTACTGTATAGTAGCTTGTATACTGTGTATAGAAATAAAATCAAAACTAATTGAAGTCTAGCCTAATGCAATGTGAAATTAATGTCAGTGTTAAATCGATGTCATATGCCATAAATTCTTAAACATATTTTTTTAACCGCTGATGAGGATTTTTGCGATGGAACAGGAAGCTACTGTATCTAACAAGCTGAAGTGATCTCTTAGGACGCGTAGAAAATCTTCAGTATAGGCACTTTTATCCAATCTTTCTTCTTTTTGAAATTATTCTCAAAGAAATATTGAAACATTCTGGTACTTTTGACAATTTCAGGAATGAAGCAAGCATATCTGGCAGGAGAATAAGTCCATGTTTAGCTGGAAATGAGTAGAAATGCTTAGAAATAGACGTATATTCTCATAAAAATGGCAAATATTAAGCTGTAAATGGTCTTAACAACTAATCACTGGTCAGGAGATGAGCAGGAATGAATGAAACGCACTCCTGAGAGCCCCCGTGCCTCCATTTACTCGTTTCCTTCCGCTGCGGTGAACCGTTTGTTTGGGGGGGAAAAGCCAGAAACAGGGAAATTCACTTATATAGTCTTCTTGTACACAAAGGTAAAATAATGATAGTGATTTAAAATGTTTGATGTAAAATTCAAGCTGTACAAAATTTCCAAAAATATCTTCTGGGATTTTTATTTATTTATTTATTTATTTATTTATTTATTTTTTTTTTTTTTTAAAAAGACGAGTCATTATTTGGTTCTCTGCCACACCTGACGCAGCCCATCAAGGCCCACAAGGCTTAAACGGAAAATCTCCCCATATTAACTTCCTTTATCTATCTGTTTAATTCTTGCTCATTTCCTGACCAAAGAGTTGTTGTTAAGACCATTAAAAGCTGAATATTTAGCCATTTTGGGCTTGGTTCATCTGTTTTTGCCCAGGAGTGTAAATAATTAAAATAACGTCACACTGAAAACTATTACGTACAATTGCCTCATTACTACGTTTAAAAAAAAAAAAAATTTGCTAATTCATAATTTCGTGCAGTGAATTGTAAAAGACGCAAGGAGCCAGTGGGTTTAAGGACAGGAGTGATGTAATGTGATTAAAGCAGCACTTATTATTTTGATTTTGATTAAAGATTTTGATTACGATGTTGTTTTAAATCAGTCATATGCAACCCTGTGTCGGTCGTACACGAAAACACAGTGTGGCAATACACCAGCGCTCCACTAGATGGCAGCATGATAATAGACATGATCCTAAACTGCCAGGGAACAACACATTCACGAGCCCTTGCCACACTTCCGGGTTTCTGCTGCAGGAAGTAGGCTTCTCGGGACAACTTTACTCCCACTGTAACAATAACAGCAACGTCGGAGTTGAACGCTGCTCATGAGAAGCGTCAGAGCAAGAGGCTGAACTATCCGTGCACGTCGAGTTTAGAGTAGAGCACATAAAGAGCGAGCGGAAACGTTCCGATATGTGAACGAAGCTCATCGGACAGACTGCGGAGTCTGTGTGGATCCGCTAGCATCTCACTAAACGCTCGTCGTCCTCATCCTCATACTGTTTACTGGAAACACAGCTAGCTAACGTTAGAGAAAAGGCTGCTATTAGCGATAAACGTTACTAACTCTTTCACCTGACCAAAATGGTTTCATTTCGCAAAACGACTAATGAATCTGATGCGTAGTAAATACGTATGAAGTGATACAAGCGCCATATCTAGCTCCTCGTTATCGGTGCTAACTTTAGTCGTCACTGTTACCGTAAATTCAAGAAATAATCCGTATCTTCTGTTCAACTTGGAGTTCTCCAACAATTCAGGGTCTCGGCAGCGTCGACAAAGACGAGGTGAAAACTATTTCCGTTGCGAGCGAAGGCGATAATAGTGGCGATGTTTGTTTTTGGGTTTTTTTGGTAAACAATCAGCTGCAAGAATCATTTTACTCTGTTTATCAGGAATAAGATTTCTCATTTTGAAAGGTGACAGGTGAGCTTTGCGAAGTGTTTCACGGCTAAAAGGTGCTAATACTTGGGAAGCAGGTGGCGTTGTGTTTACGAGGTGCTGCTCCGTGCTGCAGGTGTGATGAGAGAGGCTGTGACGGTCTCCTGAGGCCTGATGTGATCTGGTTCGGGGAGACGCTGGACTCGCACGTCCTCACCAAGGTGGAGAAGGAGCTGGACGCCTGTGACCTGTGCCTGCTGGTGAGATCACGCCACGCCGCGCCGCGCCGCTCTTTAAACCCGGCGTGTCCGAGAACGCTAATTAATAACAGTGAGAGGTCTGAGGGGAATAAACCCACTGCTCAAATTCTGCCAAGCGAAATTAAATTACGTTTCGGTGGTGGAACAGGGGATCGAGCCTGGTTTCTCCGACTGAACCTGAAGCCCTACTCAGACGGGATTAGTTTAACGTCATTAATAATGATGTGGCTCAGGGAATTTAGTCAGACCTAAATCATATCAGTTTTTCTTTTTAAGCAGACTGCACAGTATTGGAAAAAAATGCACCATTCTTTTTAAAAAAAAAACAAAAAAAACAACTGTGGTCAGATCCAGAAATCCAGAATTATTGGCACCCTTGGTAACGATGGATAAAAAGGTTGTGAAAAAAATGCTTTTGTGGTCAGTTGGCTTAACTACACACTGAAAATGTGAGAGAACTCTAACCTTTAATTCAAGTAGATTTATTCAAAGAAAGAAAAGGTGTCACAGTTGTTAACAACCCTGTGTTTACTTCTTTGTGTAGCCTCCTTTCGCTAAGCTAATTCACCACAAAGACGGTGCCAATAATTCTGGAGTTGACTGCATATCCCATCCATATTAATATAGTGATAAAAAAATATATATATCGTGCTTTTCCCTCAGTATGGAGACTCTTCTGGAAGTGCTTGCTTTTTCTTTTCCAAAAACTAAAAACCCAAAACCAGATAAACTCAAACCAACAAAATATCGATGACCTTGAAGTCTGATAGACGTATCAGAGAAATGACACTTAATAAAAAAAATAAAAAAAAAGACCTAATTTTAAAAACTTGCGGAAACTGAATTCAAAATAAATACCACGTTTGCACCATTATGTCTCTCCCACACTCGTTTTCTGTTATGGCTATAATCTCAGGTTGGTACCGCGTCCGTCGTCTTCCCAGCGGCCATGTTTGCCCCCCAGGTGGCATCCCGAGGCGTTCCAGTGGCGGAGTTCAACATCCGGCCGCGATCCAGCATGTCTCAGTTCACGTGAGTCACTCGTTTGTTCAACTGGATCATTAAAACACAATATGATCCATCGGGTAATATACCATCGTTCATCAGTGAGGCTACAACAAAACACCCTGTTGTTAAAGTGGTGACTTTTGTACTCCTGTATATACTTTAGCTTCCGAGTCAATTTGAGCAAAACGATGAATTCTACCAAGAAAGCTAGCTAAATATTTAACATCACGTGCGCCAAACCGAGCGGCAACTCCTAGCTAGCTTACTTGCTTGCTAAAATGATGCTGGCCTAGCGTTACGTTACGTTACGTTACTTTACGGCACTTTACGGCTTAGCCTTCAGTTGGCATCCTTAATTATTTGGTTTTAAAGAATTCCTAAACCACTTACTCTTACGCAAACGGGTAAGTTCTCGTTTTTGAAAAGCATGACGATTCAAAACCTGATTCGAAATAAGGGAGCTGGTATAGCGTTGTTCATTAGGAATTGTAGCTTGGTCTCTGAAAACAATTCCAGGTTTTGGAAAAGTATCAATCAGCGTTTATTTTTAAAAAAAAATCCCAAACATCTCACTGAGCGGCAATAAATCCATCATTAAAAATGTTTAGAATATGGCACAACCAGGACTCTGCTTACAGGAGCCCCGTCCACCAAAGGTCAGTGAGTGGGTGAGGAGGGGATTAGTCAGAGGAACAAGCAAAAGGCCAAGGGTAACTCTGAAGGAGCTGGAACGCTTCGCGGCTCCTAGCTCCTAGCCCAGGCGCTCCACAGGGCTGGGATTTATTTAAGAGTGGAGAGCTGTACGAAATTCCTTTCGGCGTTTATCCAAAGACAAAGCTTCTCTCGTCTGATGGGACCAAAGGGAAGGGATACATTTGGCAGAATCCCAACACTGTGGGATCACCCTTAAGAACACCATCCTCACAGTGAAGCATGGTGGTGGTAGCATCATGTTGCGTTTCCCTCGGCCTTTTGCTTACGTCTTTGAATAACGTGCCCCTTACCTCCTTGAACACCTTAAACAACAACAACAACAACAACAAATCCATTTTTTCGTTTGCTTCTGTAGTCTGTAGTTAGTTTTTTACTGCACTTTATCCAGTGATCAGCACTCGTGCTGTGATACAGCCGTAGTGATGTTACTGACATGACCGTGGTGTTTCAGTTTTTATTTCCAGGGCCGGTGTGCGGAGACCGTCCCCGTCGCTCTCGCGCCTCATGAGTCTGAGCTGATGTGAGACTCTGGTATACGTCTCGGAGAGGAAGACGACCTCTGACCTGCACAGGGGCCGCTGGTGAACAGACTGCTTTTATACGCCCCGAGAAAGGAAATACTGCCTCACGTTAGTGTGTCCGAGAGGCAGGTTAACGGGGGGAAACGCTACGCGAGTGTTTATAGGGAATTAGAAAAGTCTCGTCTCATTTTTGCTGCAGCGTAAACGATCTTGTTGTGATGCAGTGCGTGCACCTGAGAGCTTGTTTTATTGATCCGACGATTGAATTGTGAAAATGCAGCACTATTTCAGGGTAGAGGAACTCTCTCTCTCTCTCTCTCTCTCTCTCTCTCTCTCCCTCTCTCCCTGTCTCTGTCCGTTGAATTTGCTGTTTTATAAGACCGATAATGACATTTAACACTTTAAACGCTATCTGAAATGATCTCGGATATAAACACAGTCCATATAGTGGAAACAGATGACGTGTTCATGCATGTAGTTTAGCTTTGTTTACTTTACTCCGCAGAATACCAAGAATAAACCCAAACGCTAAAATGTTTCATCTTGAAAAGAAATGTGCGTAAAAACCGAGCTTAAGCCTCAAAGAAATACGCATTTGAAATCACTCCAGAGGTGCCAAGCACTCAAGAATTTCAGAATAATTTTCATTTCTTTTTTTTCTCTTTTGTACATCTACAGAAATAATAACTTGGTCCCTTTTTTCTTTCCTTTTTTTTTATTTTTAAATTTTTTTTTTATAAAACGTCTTTCTAAAATTATACCTTTATTTTTTTTTTTCCCCATTTTTGTGTTCTTCAGGGGGGGGAAAAATCGTCACATTTTTCTTTTTTTATATTCTTAATAAATTGTTTCTATTGTTTTTTTTTTCTCATATATTCTATAGAAATAATGATTATTTCCCCCCCCGTTGATATTCAGCTGAAAAAGAATGATTTCTGTTATTTCATTACACTCATCAGAAATAATACTTTTTCTTTCTTTCTTTCCTTCTTTCTGTCTTTCTTTCTTGTTTCTCCGTGTTGGGTCTGGCTTATGTAATAAACAAAGCTGTCTTTTGCGCCTTTAAGAAGCCAAAGTGCCTCAATAAACATGACACCTGCAATCTCTCATCTGTTTTTTTGTTGTTTTTTTTTCCTTTCTTTCTACAGGAGCGTTTTAAATCCAGCTGTGCACAACTAAACTCTGTCGCTGCCTTGCTTTTAATTACGCTAATCATAGTAACATCCAGGGTCCGTATTCACAGAGCTTCCTGAGCCTAAAAGCTGCTCCTAGTGACGAAATTCTAAGAAAATTCTTAGAATGATGACGTTTTCTTAGAATTTCCCCTTAAATTTAGGACT
>CM074977.1:3398642-3408762 GCA_037576825.1 Pangasius krempfi | reverse complement strand
CACACACACACACACACACACACACACACACACACACACACACACACACACACACACACACACACACACAGAGCTTGTTGAATTCCTCCAGATGTAAAATGTTACTTGTCTCTTGTCACACCATTTTATTTTTAGCACTTTTTATGCTCTGCTAGAAAAAAATCTGTTCCAGTGATTAACAACCTCTGTGTCATGATGCTACGGGAAAATGCTGAACGATATGATAACTTTTGATTGATTTTTTTTGTTAATTCTATGAAATTAGCTAAAACGTTAAAGCATACGTCTCATTCCTGAGCGCAATCCTATGGCGGGTGTGGTCCGACGTTTCTTCAGTTCCCCACTCACAACTTTAGTTCCTACCTGTAATTAGTTCCCATTTACTGTTTGACGCACAAAAATGGAAAAAAATAACCAGTTGCATCTTATCCCGTCATCTATGACCTCTCACTAGAGATGAAAAGCAAAATACAATACAAAGTACAAAGTAAATAAAAGCTTGTAAGGAAGTAGCGGAGATCGTTAGAGTCTCTGGTGAGTGTATGTAGCTAGTATAGTTAGCTAGCTTTGTTGACCTAATCTGAGAGTGAAACTCTGAAGCCTAGCAAGTAGCGTAACAAGCAAACCATTTTCAACTGGTTAGTGCGTTATTTAATTTGTGTGTCAGCTAGCTAGCTTGTGCAGTAGCAAAAGAGAAGCTACATAAGCAACACACGTGCCTTGTTGCTTGCTAGTGCTTATGTAAGGTCAGCTCGGTGTGGGGGAGGGGGGGAAAACATGACAAATATCAGGGGTATTTAGAGGCGGGGAAAGAGTCAGTGGGAAATTACTGATGAGGACAATTTAGCCAGGGACACGAGCTTGTACAGTTTTGATTTCAGCTTGTCTTTAACTGTCTATGTGATTGAAAGCTCGTCTGTCTCTGTGTTTTTCAGCCGAGACTTTATTCGAGCCATGAGCGCCGACAGGTGAGAGAGCTGTCCTACATTCCTGTCTCAGCGGAACGGGGAAAAAAGACAAACGTCAAAAGTGAAAGGAGATGAGTGGAGCAGTCAGCGGGTTCGTTCTCGACGTCCTGCAGTCCCAAAAGCAGCTCAGATGATCCCGGATCACTCGGATGAGACTAATGCGTAGCGATTAAAAAAAAAAAAAAATACTGCAGCCAATTTTGTCTTCCTCTCTTCCTGCCTCTCCTACTCTTTCCTTTTTTGAACACACAGGGTCTCAGCAGGCTGACGTTCAGTACGGTGAAGAAGAATGACTAATTTTTGCACGAGTCTGAATGAGCATGCGGTGTGTGGAGGAGAAATGACTGAGCTGCCCATCTGACAGCCATTACGCAAAGACGAGACGAGACCGCATCAACTAAACTGCAGAACTGCTGATCAAATCAAGTTACACACCTGCTGAGACTGAGACTGAGATCATTTTGTGGCTTGTGCAGGATCGGAGCATACCAACATACCAATGCTTTACGGTTCACTATGACCAGGGATCTCCGGATTCAAGATGAACTGATATCTGTAAATATAATTTTACCTTTAATAAGGTGCAGTTTGACATCCAGTGGTCTATTGGAATGAAAAGATATCGCAATCATTGCCATCTCTTCCCCATCAGCGCAAGTAATCTGGGTATCAGGGTCGATTCTAGCCATAAGTGACCTCCAGGCCACCAGGTGGGCATGAAAGAAGGATTACCCTTTGGCGACAAGGGACCGCAAGCCCTTGGATGTTACTTGTGATCAGAGTCACCTGGGTCACCAAATTGGGTTAGCTTTTTGTCACAAAACGCACTTCCTGTCACGTTTTGTGCGTTCTGTTTTGATTCGTGTCTTGTCTCCTCGCTTGTCCTGTGATTGGTCTGTTTGGTTGGTATGTGTTCAGTTCACCTCTGACTAGATTCTTGTATCTTTTTGTATTTTTGCGAAGTCTCAAAAAGTCTTTGGTTCCCCTGTTTCTTGATTCCTGTGTTGTTACCTTTCATGTATTCTATATTTTTGAATATGGATTGCCCTTGTGTAGTCCTGCCTTTGCCTCTGGTTTTGACAATGATTCACGCATTACCCTCTGATTGTAATCTTAACGCTGATCTTGTGCACTTGCATCCTGCCTCTCAACACTGCACGTTACACTTGTGGATGGAAAAGTCTGTAGGAGGTTTTTTTAGGTAAATAGTTCCTGGCTACCAAGATCTTTCAGTTCTTTCAAAGTTCAGAAACATCCCTGCTGGGTATCACAATGTTAAAACTTGTACATAAATCTAAAAATGTCTTTACCATATCATATATTTTTGTTTATGAGGGATTTTGTTGCATTCACTTTAAGAGTAACCAACCATGTCCACGTGTCTGGGTGTGTGTGTGTGTGGCGGAGTGGGTTGGGGGGTTTTTGGGGTGTCATTACTCTCTCCCCTGACACAAACCAACACTGCTCATCACCCTGAGAACACCATTCTCACCGTAAAGCATGGTGGTGGTAGCATTATGTTGTGCATTACCCTTGACTTCTTGGTTACTTCTCTGACTAATCCCCTCTTTATCCAGACCTTTGGTGGATGGCCACCTCTAGGCAGAGTCCTCTAAGATGTACCATATTCTTTCCATTAAAAAAAACAAAAATTTAAATGTTGCTTTTAAAGTTTGGGATTTTTAAAAAAACAAACAAACCCGGATTTCCAAAACTTTGTCCCAGACTTTGTCATTTGTCTTCATGATTTTGTTTGCTTAGGTAAGAACAAGTGAATTTACATTAAGATCATGGAACACGCAGTTCAACTAACAATGCGACTTCCTATTGGCTAATGAACTAATTTAGAGGTTTCACAGTAAAGAGGGTGAGTACCTAGGCAATACTTTGTGATCTAATTTTGTAAACTAGATTGTTTTTTTCTCCTTTACTTCAATATTCATGGCTATTTTGTGTAGATTTGTGACATAACCCCAGTTAAGTGCATTATAGTTCAAAATTTGGGAAAGTTCAAGGGGTGAATATGTATGCTGGACACTATACACACTAAATCAAAAATATTTTTGATTAAAACGTCATTAGCAAATGTTCCTTCCTAGCGACCACTAGCTTACTGAGCCTACATGTCTGCCAGGACAACTATGAATATAAAATTAATAACCCGTATATGTAACTTGTGCTAGGCATCTGGGCTATTGATTTGTCCACCCCTGATATGATAAGGACAATCTTGCTTTAATGGTTCTTAGATATGGAACAGGTTCTAAAATTACCCTCCAATCTCTCTTGCCTTAGCGTCACACCCCTGATTGCTGCTTTCAGTCTGGAGTTGGAAACACTTTCTCATCCACCGAGCTGCTCCTTTTGCTCTTAGTAAGACTCAGTGTTGTTGCAGACCTTTCTGCTCTGGAAATGCTATTATTGTCTTCGTAACTGCATGTGGGTGATGATCGATCCCTAGTCCTCAAAACTGGTGTGATATTCATCGGTCGCAGCGTCTCTGAACATGTTCCAGTCTGTCAGATCGGCCTTTATTCTTCATGACGACGTTAAACCCAGAGGCGTCAACGTTGCTAACAAGAAAGTCACAGCAGGAAAAGAGAATAAACAGGATGTTACTACAAAAACCCGAGTTATGTAGTTATTAAAATCTTTTAATTATGTGGAGCAGTTTGAATTGCCTTTGTGTATGAAATGCCCTATAAATCAATCAAACTAGCATGTCTTGCTGCTTAATAATTAGCAATAATTAGAAAATCCATTTTCTTTTTATTGACCACAGTCCCGCATTGTTGTTTTTCATTGGCTCACAACAGCAAAGCTCATGAAATCAAATTTCACCTAGACACAAAGTCAGTGCAAAGAGAAAATGCGCATCTGTCACGTCCTTTCCCCTTCAGTGAATTGGCTTTTATGTCTGGTGGAATTTATTTGTATTTGGTCTGATTGCTGCTGAAAAAACAGCTAACAGCATACTTTTCTGGTGACTCCTGTATTGCTGGATGAAAGGACCAAAAATAGTAAATTCTACGGTGAAACCATAAATATTGGCGCCCTTGTATACAATGGTGGCATTGGTTACAAGACAGAAAAGCTGTTCATTGTTAATCTACTTGTTTGCGTTTGATGTGTAATTGGATCTGATTGCTGTTTAAGGCTTTTATTAAGCACTTAGACAGTGATGCCAAGGTGTTCAGCTGAGATTAAGGAAAGATGTGTGTATAAATTTGGAGGTTGTGATTAGGATATGGCGTGGTGTTACTAAAAATATGGATGGGAAGTGTGTGCATACTTTTTTTTTAATTTAAATTTTTTTATTTTATTATATATTTCTTTTATCATTATTTAGTTTTGTATCATCAGCGACAAGAAGTTTATTTTACCATGCAAAAAACAACAGTTGGTTCTCATAAAAAAAATAAAAAAATTAAAAAGAGAATCAGAGTTGTAATTACGACATTGTGGTGGCGTTATATCTCATAATTATAATCTTTCTGACAGGACCTAAAGGCAGCAATGACCAATAATAATTTTTTTTGTCACAGACTCAGTGTACCAGAGGTATACAGCTATAAATTGTAAAGGTCCAGTTTCATCAAATTTGTTGCTTATAAAGGTCTGCTGAAGCAACTAACGTAACTGAATGGCTTTCAGTTTTGAACCAATTTTTGATCAGTTTATGGCATTATGTAAATAAGAATTTAAAATTAAACCCTTTCATGCACAGTGTCCATGATTATGGACAGTCAATTTAATGCTCTTATTTAAAATATATTTTAGAAAAATACAAGATGTATATCACCTCCAAATCACTTGAGAGCACAACTGTAATTTAACATAAACTTCCGTAGCCCTCTAGATTATTTGTAGTTGTCAATCTTTACTAAATTTTTATGTAATAAAAAAAAAAACTAAAAAAATATAAATAAATTTTTTTTGTTCCAGACTCCACTGAGCACCTTAGATTTCTTTCTTTTTTTTTTTAAAGTAGTTTTTTTTTTTTTTTTCAAGATCTCATTGACCTTCTTGCATCATGCCACAGTCCTAAACTGTTTTTAAATTTCGTATTTTCAGTAATGATATTTTCTATAATTTTGGTAAATATTTTATATCTGAACGGTGACCATTTTTATTGATATTGAAACATTTATTTATTTATTTATCTATCTATCTATCTATTTATTTATTTATTTATTTCCTTTTTTTTTCTTATGATATTCCTGCACATGGATAATCTATTTACTTTTTAACGAGTGATATTTAGATAAAGTAAAACTTCATAAGTCATGCAATCTAAAGACTCCGGATATGCTTTTAAACAATTTGTGCATGAAAGAGTTAAATAATAACTTGAAGCAAAGAATAAACGCAATTTTTAAACAGCGTTTTTGTTGTCGTCTTTTCTGGTTTTTTTTCATCACTTCATTAATTTGACCAAGAAGGAGGGTTACGAAATGAAACACTGCTAAAAGTTTGTGAAAATTCTCTCTTTTCTGAGCTAATATCTCTAGCCGTGTAGCTATTCTCTGGTTCCATGAGATGCCTTTAGCTAAGTAATTTACATAAATGCCTGTGATTGCCAAAAACAGATTATTTCCTGTAGATGCCATGATTGTTTATGCTTAGATATATGGAGTCGCTGAAGTAGGGCGTTTTTTTTTTCAAACATTAAACACTTTTGCTACTTTCGTAGTTCAGTCTGGCATTTCTTGAACACTACACTACACTATTCCAGCAACTGATTTTGCCTCATTGCTACAAAATATGTCAAGAAAATCTATACATTTCACAATACTAAGTCTAAGGAGTGTCCATTATCTGGACTTCATTGTATTTTTGTAAATACAGTCACTGCCTTCACACACTACAGCACAGAGATATAACACTCTGACTGGATTTGGTTTCTAGCGTGTATAAATAAACGGCTCTTACCTGATTACCTCCTCTGTTGCGCCTTTCATTCAGCCTGTAAAAATAGAATGAAAAGACTTTCTCGCTGTGAAAAATGGCGAATTCGATATTCAATATCTAAATTTAAACGCTTAAGCAGCTGGTGAGGTGGGATTGTAATTTTTTAGTAACTGTAATTTTTTAGATCTTAGAAAAAAAAATAATCATACAAGCTCCAAACCACTCAGCTGGACTCGCTACGTGAAAGCGTCTGATCGTTTGACACGGTGGGTCATTGTGCTTGTGAAGAATCGTATAAAACAAATAAATGAAAAAACACACAGTCACGCTGTAAACGTAATTACAACGCGTCAGTGTCTTTTTTCATTTCCTTGAGCAGCAAGTCTTCCTATAGAGCATATATTTCAGTATCAATCTGAGTATTGCTTTTTTTGTTGTTGTTTTTTTTATTGCTATTTCTATATAAATTCTTCTTTGTCATTTCAGTGAAGTAATGTTTATGACAATAAAGCTAAATGACTTGAAATGAACTGAATGTTGTATATTTTAATTATATATACATATGAAAATTGACTATTTTTTTCCCCTCTGTGGTGTATTTAATCGCATGTATCATTTTACACAACATTGTAGTACTTTTTAATACATTTACATGCTTGTTCTTACTTTAGAACCTGTCACGCTTAGAATTTGCTGTTCGTTCATCTTCTTGAATCCCGGTCAGTGTCGATCTGGATCGGTATGGGCGGTGCCGGGAATATCGTGCTTGAAGCAGGAATACATCCAGGATGGAACGCCAATCCATTGCAAGGCATCACACACACACACACACACACACACACACACACACATCCACACTTCTTCACACCCAGAGACAATTTCGTGTCATCAGTCCGCCCACTAATGTTTTTTTTGGCAGGTGGAATTAGATCGGAGAACCCGGAGGAAACCCACATGGACACAGGAAGAACATGCGGAATTCCACACAGTAACCTGAGGACCCGGGACCATGAGGTTGTGAGACGGCAGCACTATCCGCTTTACCACCGAGTGCCACCACATTAAAAATCTCTAAAATCAGAGTCCTGGATACTTTCATTTTCAAATCTCTCAGAAATGCAGATTTTTATGTAAATTATATTTTATATTTTTAATTATATAAAATCCATACCTTAATACTTCCTGTATGTCAGCTTTGAAGACCCACAGATATCACACTACAGGAAATAACCCATATATGTATAATCCAACACCAAGATAACCGACTTTCTCATCTGAGCTGCCTCAGCGGTCTAACTCCACTTATCAATGTCAAAATGTTTGAGATGACCAATCAAATCAAAGAAGGCGGGCTTAATCACAGAGGCCGAGCATGAACTCCAGTAATGCTTCAGCTTTAACGGTCAAAGAGTGTGAGGTAAGATGTAAGTAGCCAAACATTTAATATCATAAAACAACTGTTATATGATACAAATATTAAACGGCAGACAGTAATATCCAGGGACGCAAACTACTCAGCTTTTTCAAATTTCCGTTTTGAATTGAAAATATATCATTTACGTGATTCGGGTAACGTAATTTGTAGTTGTCAATGTGACGAGGTAAGAAACATTAAGAGGGACATTTTCAGCATATTAGGCTTACTATTAAGAATGAACGTGTGCACATTGTGAATGAATGTTCAGTAAATTCCCTAAGAATATGATTCATAAAATTCAAATTGGGAGAGTTGTCATCCTCAGACCTACACTGGAACATGGTAAAAGGTGTGGCTTTGACTCAAGTGTGTTTTTAGGTTGTGGTTAGGACGGTCCTTTAGCCTATTAAAATGAAAATATTATTATTTTTCTTTCTTCTTCTCTTTCTTTATTTCTTTTACGAAACCCCCGAGTGTCTGCAACCATTGTATTTTGATATGTCCACGCCTTTTTTTCCACTCTGGTCCGCTCTATTACAGCTCTATGTCCTGAGATAATAAATAAACCCAAAACAAACTGTTCCAAAAGCCAAAATTTATTACATATGTGGCCTTTATCACATTCACGATCAAAGATTATTGCATAAAGCAACTTTA
Source organism: Pangasius krempfi (assembly GCA_037576825.1). Lineage (NCBI taxonomy): Eukaryota > Metazoa > Chordata > Actinopteri > Siluriformes > Pangasiidae > Pangasius > Pangasius krempfi. The sequence continues at coordinate 3,400,809 of CM074977.1, read as the reverse complement.
TTCCAAAAATGAATTTAAAAATTTGGGCCTTTATTTCACTGAGATTATCCTCGAGACCCTGTGTTTAGTTTCTTCACTGACACAGCCGAAAATGAAAAGACTGCATCACTCGAGGCTCAGGAAGAGAAGAGATACGGGACAAGATAAAGAGCCTGAGAGATAAAGAAAGAGGGAAGGTGATGGAGATGAGGGAGGAAGAGTGGGTACTGCCCACTGTGTCCAGGATAGGATTAGCATCGTGTCCCTGTGCTGTCACATTCGAACCTGTTCCTGTCAGAGGTCGTTCTCGTTCACGTGCATAATGTCAGTAATGTTTTCTTTTCATAATCCTACTCTTTTTTAAAATTTTGGCTTCTGTGTAGCTTCACAGACACTCACTAAATCTAGCACTAAACAAAACACACACACACACACACACACACACACACACACACACACACACACATAGTACAAAAAGCAGGAATACCATAAGAGCATAAGAATGAAGAAGAGAGTCCTCTCGCTCTCACTTTCTTACTAGGTTCTAATTCAATAGGTGCTTTAATAATAATAATAATAATAATAATAATAATGATAATAATAAAGAACATTGGCAGCAGGGTCGTAGTTGCACGTCAGCCGTGGACAGAGAGGAGGGAGGTTTTAGCCGACAGGTAACGTGTGATGATTCTCACCTGTGTGTGATCACGGCGAGTTTACTTATGTGTGATTTGTTTGTACTTTCAGGAGAAAAAGAGAGCGCCGTGAGAGACAGAGAGAGAGACAGAGAGAGAGACAGAGCTGACCGAGGTCACACTTAACACATACGCACACCCACACATGCCGGAGTATGCCCAGTGCCACTGATTGGCGTCCCCCCCCCGGATCATCCAGCTAGCAGAGGACATGCTGTCAGTGTACACGGTCTCTCTCCCCCTACTCACGCTCTTCCCCCGCTGGTTCCAGATCCACACGGCCGCTCCGATCTCAGACGCACCACCAGCAATGCATCAGGGGGACACAGAGAGGATGGACAGCTTATAATTGCCCTCAGGGATTTCCCCTTGGAGCAGTCACGCGACGAGACCCTGAGACACCCTGATGTCCCACGTGTCGTGAATATCAGCCCATGAAAACGCCAAAAGTGCCATTGCCCCTCTTCCATTGATCTAGATCCCATTTAAAGGAATTGGCATGGACTTCATCAGGCCATTAGAACAGCCTGAGAGCAAGACAGAGAGAGACACACACACAGAGATAGAGAGAGGGAGAGAGACAGAGAGCAAGAGAGACACACACAAAGAGCAAGACAGAGAGAGAGAGACAGAGAGACACACACACACACACACACACACACACAAAGAGTGATACAGAGAGACACACAGAGACAGAGAGGGAGCGAGAGAGCAAGAGAAAAAAGAGACAGAGAGCAAGACAGAGAGAGAGACACCCACACAGCGAGACAGAGAAAGAGAAATCTGCCTGCACTATTTGCTTTGGCAACAATGTGATTTATAACATTCATGCCAATAAAGCACTGATGAACTGAACTGAACTGAAAGAGAGCGTGCAAGAGAAAAAAGAGACAGAGAGAGAGAGAAAGAGAGAGAAAAGAGACACAGAAAGACAGAGAGAAAAGAGACACAGAAAGACAGACAGAGAGAAATTGTGACACAGAGAGAGACACAGAGAGAGAGACACTGAGAGAGAGAGAGACACTGAGAGAGAGAGACACACACAGAGAGAGAGACAGAGAGAGTGAGAGAGAGAGACACACACAGAGAGTGAGACACACAGAGTGAGACACAGAGAGAGAGAGAGACACAGAGAGAATGTGACACAGAGAGAGAGAGACAGAGAGAGTGACAGAGAGAGAGACACACACAGAGAGTGAGACAGAGAGAGTGAGACAGAATGTGACACAGAGAGAGTGACAGAGAGAGAGACACACACAGAGTGAGACAGAGAGAGTGAGACAGAGAGAGTGAGAGAGACACACAGAGTGAGACACAGAGAGAGAGACAGAGAGAGTGAGACAGAATGTGACACAGAGAGAGTGACAGAGAGAGAGACACACACAGAGAGTGAGACAGAGAAAGTGAGACAGAGAGAGTGAGAGAGAATGTGACAGAGAGAGAGAGACAGAGAGAGTGACAGAGAGAGAGACACACACAGAGAGTGAGACACA
>CM074977.1:3329268-3379186 GCA_037576825.1 Pangasius krempfi | reverse complement strand
ATTGTGGTGGTGTATAAAGGCAAAATCACAAAAACTCTGTCATTGTCCAAATACTTCTGGACCTAACTGTATATATACATATATATAGATATATATATATTAGAATAAAGTTAGATTTCTCTCATATTTGCAGTGACATTTTTCCACAACCAAGGGTGTCAATAATTTTGGAGTTGAATGTATATTTCTTTGTGTGTATATATGTATATATGTTTGTGTGGGCGTGTGTGTGTGTGCGTGTGTGTATTTTCCATCAGATCGTCTCCTAGAAGAGCCGCTTGTCCTATTCCCCTCACGCTGTGCTGGTTAGCGCTAAGCTTTCGCATTAGCATAATTGGGAAGCTGTCATCCAGCTTGTTGTCTCTCACACACATGTGCAACTATATTCTCACACACACACATACACACACACACAGATTGATGGATGAAACAGTGACAAGGTCCTGTGCAGGAAATGAAGGCACGGCAGAGGGCTGGAGTGTCATGGCCGATGTCGGTTCGATGGAATCTGATGGCTGTTTGGGTGAAACGGCTGGTGGTAATAGAGGTGAATGGGCTGAATGCTTCTCCAGGTATAGAGACATCTCTGTTTGCGATGCATGGCTGCACTGCATTATGGGAGGGTTGTTTGCATGATTGACAGGTACATTTTTCCCACCTACGCTTAATAAATGTCAAGGACCACAGGTGAAAATGAACTTGTGAGCGCTACGGCATGTCAGTGTGACAGAACGCTTCTGTGGCAGAATGCTGGCAAACATTTAGCTTATGTTAAATCCGTACAGGAATTATTGATTAGCTAATAGTGAACGACATTCACTTATTGGTAGATAAATCAGTAAATTACGCGCATTAGCCCTTTAATCAGTTCTAAGAGGTGTTAAGAGGTGTTTGGTTCTCAGTACAGCAGTGACACACTGAGTGGTGCCGTGTTGTTGTTGTTTTTGTTGCTGAGATTTTCATTTTGGTACGTTCTTAGCTGGAAACTAGTTTAGAACAAAATAAAACAACAATTATTAATGCTCTTTACATATGATAGCCTACTCTGCTTATAGAAATTCTCGGGTATAAATAAGTGTGGTAGATTTTTCAAATCTGATTGGTCAGAAGGTCTGCGTTATTTTTGCAATAACAGCACAACTAGTTCTGGCTGTAACGTGAACAATAGGTTTAGTTTAATGCACTCGTTTTAATACGTTATTGTTTCTATGGTAACATATCAAACACAGAGACTTGTACTACGGAGGATGCTACACATAATCTAATACTAATAATAAATGGATTTAAGAACGTGTCATTGTTTAACAAATTAAAGTGTATACTCGTTAATGTGGTGATGTTTCTCGTTACAACATTTATGGAAGGAGTCTCAGTTGTAAGGTCTTTGTAACATTCATGGTGCTTTGAGAGGTTTATCAGCAGAAGGAAGTCTTCAGGACAGAGGAGAGAGAGAGAGAGAGAGAGAGAGAGTGAGAGAGTGAGAGGCTGGTGAGGGAATAACTGTTTATCATGGTTATAACGTAAGTAAGGACAGGTACTAACTTGACTCTCGGATGTTCCACAACATTATCTAACTATAAACTGTTAAAATGTGCAACGTGTCCTTCATTCATGAATTAAACATCGTAATCATTGGCAAACCGATGTGGTATAAGCGGAATAACACACTCCAGACCATGCTGTTATAAAATAAATAATGCACTTTTGGAGGTAACGGCACTCCCCTTGCACGTCACGCCGCATCACACCACCCCGACGTGCATTACTTTCTTACAACAGCATGGTCTGGAGTGTGTTTTTCCTCACTTAAGGTTTTCAGGACATCCTTCTACTTTGCAGTGTGAGTTGTTGCTTGCAGAATTGTAGGAAAAATATTTTCACAGATTTTCCTGCCGTCACTCCGTCTTCGAAAACCCTTGCAGTAGCAGCTATCAGGTGTTGTATCTTACTGTAGCCAGACAGGAAGTGACAAATTCTGGATAAGTTTCATTTTAGGCTACACTTTTTTTCAATTTACACCTGAACAGAAAAATAATGTTATGAAAATTGAAAAAAAAATTATGAAAACACTTGTTTGCCTTTGTTTTTTTCTTTTTTTTGTTCACTGTCATGTTTCGAATCCATGTTTTAAACACCTCAAACAGTCCACCAACCGAAACTATCCAGCTTACAACCATGCGTAGTATCCTCATTTATGGACAGTCAATTTATGGCACTTTTTCTTTTATAATTTAGGAAAATATAGATAAACCACCTCCAAATCACTTAGGCATTACTGTAAATTAACGTACACTTCTGTAGTTCTCTAGACTATTTGTTTTTCTCAATCTTGTACATAAAATTAAAAAAAAAGAATTTACGTAAAAAAAAACATTTTGGTGCCAGACTCCACTGATCACCTTATTATTTATTTATATATATATTTATTTATTTATTTATTTTAAACTAGTGTTGTTTTTGGCAAGATGCTTTTTTTTTTACCTCTTTGTGTCATGCAACAATTCTAAACTGTGAGGTTTTTCATGCTAACAAATTATATTTTCTAATATTTATGTCTTCAACATTACATATTTTAGACTTGAATGTTAAAAATTTTGGACATTCAAAGATTACTTAAAAAAATATTTCAGCCATACTGTTTTACACTTTTTTTTTTTTTTACTCAGTGTCAATCCATCCACTTTTTAATAAAAGTAATATTTAGACTGAGTCAAAATTCCTATATCATTCAACAATTTTAAGGAAAAAAAATAATTTATGCATGAAAGGGTTAAACACTTGCTGCTATAGGAAATGAATCATCGGTGGGGTGGTGTAATGAAGCGGAGTTACTGTTACCACACTCAGATTGATTAGTTTCCTATTACAGCACTTCTCAAAGTGTTTTATTCCTCTTATACCACAGTCCTCTCATCACTTATGTAAGCGATAAAAAGTCGTTTCCTCACCAGCCTCACTTTTCTCTCTCTCTTTTTTTTTTTTTGTATACAAGACAAAAAAACCCCCACAGCTTATGTTAACATGCGCTGACACTGGAGTCTCCTTCCATAAATGTTAAATAAACGTCACAAATATTAAATTAAAACATTTGCAAATACACTGACGTGGAGCGTCCGCCATACAAGTCACTGTGAATGAGCTGTTACCATAGAAACGTATGATTACGTATTAGAACAAGCACTTTTTACTTTTTATACTGTTTATAGCTGCTTTAACATAAGTGATAAAAGGACTTTTTTTTTATTTTAAATTAAATATAACTATAAATGGATTAAAAAGTACAATGTGACATTCTTTAATAAATGTAAAACTGTAATCATTGGCAAATTGCTGTAGTATCAGAGGAGTTACGTGACTCAAGGACGTGCCGTTTTAAGGAAATAATCCACTTTAGTGTGGTAACAGTAACTCACTCTCGTCACACAACCCCATCACTGATTATTTTACTATAACAGGATGACATGGAGTGCTTTATTTCTACAGTATGCATCAAGATGGTACGTTTCAGCATCCAGGTAGTCGGGTCAAAATCTTTGTCTTAGCTACAAAGTGATTACGATCAGAGATGACAGGCTCGGTTACTGTTTTATTTAATATTATTTGTGATGTCTTATCTCATCATTGCTTTTTTTTTGTATTGAAGGCTCAGCTTGGATAACACACACACACACGCGCACACACACACACGCACACACACACTTTAGGAAAGTTATCCCTCTTCATGTTGTCACAGATGGCCCTCCAATTAAAATATTCACAGCAAATTGAATTTATAGCGCCCAATCATGGTGACATCTGCGTTATGACAGAGTGGCATTTAGCGGATCCTCTAAAGATGCAGTGCTCTGTTACACTGCTCAAACAAGCAGCCCACACACAGACCACACAACATCTGAACACTCCTCTCTGCTACTGCTTTTAATGCCACATCACTTCACAGTCACCAAGCACAAAGCAGACAAAGCGCTGAGGTCTGGCAACATGCTACAGAACTATTTTATTTTCCCTCTGATGTATAACAAATGGTGTTACTCTTTCACTTTCTTAGTTCACTGTAAGAGAGATTTTTGGCACCAGACCTTTGAGATGGACAAGCGCTGCTTAAGTTAAAGTGGGGGTGATTTATGCATCATTTAAGCCTTGATTAGAAGTGTTGTGTTGAAATTTTCACAGTATGATAACACAATTATTCCAGGAATGACCATTTAAAAAAATCTGGATTGCTTAACCCTCAACCTTCGAAAAAGTAAGTACTGCTTGCCTGAAGTGACATTCCTAGGTCATGTAATAAATTTACAAGGCATTACCGCTGACCCGAGTAAAGTGGAAGCGATTCGAAACTATCCAGTTCCAAGAAATGTGAACGCCGGCGCCCCCACTTGCAGTTTTTAATGATAACGGCAAAAAGAACTTAAAATGCTTTTCATTCATTCGTTAAAATATTGTTTTAAGAACACTTATAGGATTTGTTTCAGTTTCGTTGAATTGAAAACAATATTTTTGCAAACGTCTTTTCTATAATATCTCAGAAACTGTCAGTATTTATCATGTTGTTGTTTTAAGATGAAACAGAGAGGGGCTGCGAAGAAAGACATCACCCTGAGCAAAAAAAAAAGGATCGAACTAGCGTGACCGTGTGCAGTGATGCTTAGCCAGAAATAGATTTTTGGTCTGGATAGCAATGTCATGTTCTGCTGTGATAGTTGATAGTTGATAGCTGTGTATGATAAGGTTACGAACATGCTAGGAGTGGTAGCAATGTGACATGCTCCCAACATGGATCTATGCAGTCGGTAGGTTTTTAGACACCGCCCCCCCCAACAAGCGCCTTCTGATAATCGTCTGATAATATAACATAACAGTCTTAGACTTGATTCATTTATTAAATATTCTGAAGTAAGCCATTATACTATGGATTTTGAGTACTATAAAGTCTTCGTGAGCTTTCCAATGTAATCAAATTAGTGTATATTCTGCCTTGATTGAACACACTTACATATTTGATTTTTTTTTTTTTTTTAGTTTTCAAATTTGTACAGACTTCAGAATTTTATTTATAGCACTATTAACAATGGCCATTGTCACAAAGCAGCTTTACAGAAATCCAGATATGAATTTTAAATTTAAAATTATCCCTCATGTGAGAGAGGTGATGGTGGCAAGGAAAAACTCCCTGAGACAACATGAGGAAGAAACCTTGTGAGGAACCAGACTCAAAAAGGAATCCATCCTCATCTGGGTGACAACAGATTATTACAGTGCGATTATTAAATCATGACTTTCCTATAAATGTATACTATATAGTCAAGCTGTGCTTAGTGTGCTGAAAGGTGAAAGTGTCTTGAGTATGCGCGTCAGAGTCATTTCCGATTTCATTATAGTTTTGACGTCTACTGCATCTATTGTAAGTGAAGTTATTGACTCTTCAATGACTGAGACTCAAGCAAGGGTTTTTGGCAAGTGCAGTCTTCAGGATATCCAAGTCAGAACATCCACAGGCATCATTAGGGTGTCCATGTGGTACCGTCCACATCGATCTCACTGTGATCTTTAGAAAATCCAACACCTAAAACAAAAAATGGCACTGAATTACAGCAGGTTCTGTGGATGCCTCACAGCTCTAGGATCCCTGGTTCATTCCTTAGCTCGGGTTACCATCTGGGATGGACATGTTCACACGTTCTCCCCATCTCCATGTGGGTTTCCTCTGGGTTCTCCGGTTTCCTCCCACCTCCCAAAACCATGCTGAGAGGTGGACTAGCTAAGCCCTAAGTGAGAATGAGTTTGGGAAAATGTGTGTGCATGGTGCCCTATACATATTCCTGGTTACTAACGATAAATTTACCCGCTTTTATGTACAAACATATACTGCTACAACTACAAGGACATTCTTGAAACTCTGAATACACTCACACACAGATTTCTCCAAAGCACCGTATCTCTTTATGACAAGTTCCTCAGCATGTTTTCGCTGCAACTGTGACCAAAAAGTGTGATGTTCTTGTGTATTCTCTAGCTAATCACGCGGTCTTCTTCAGTAGTACTTCATTCTTAAGTGTGCAGTTAAACGGCTGTATGTATCCTTGTGTGAGTTCTACATGTTATTATTATTATTAAGCAAGGAGTAAAGCACTTGGGGTTGTTGCTGTTAAAGGAAAATAACCAATGACTGGACAGCACACCAAATAAATAATAAAGCTATAACAGCACACCAAAAAGCGTTTTATTCCTTTTACACCACAGCAGTTGTTCAACAGTTATGATTTTTCATTCATTAAGAACGTCACGCTGTACTTTTAATCCGTCTATAGTCACGTTTCATTTTGCGGAACGTCTGCATAACAAGTTAGCTCCTGTTCTCACATACTGTATGTTATAGCTGCTATAAACAGTCGTTCTCTCACTAGCCTCACTTTTCTTACCCTTGTAGTTAATAAGACAAAAAAAAAAAATGCTTGTGATGTTATCAAGAAATCACAAATTACAGTCCATTCCACTGTTTTTTGTTAGGCAATGATACATTTATTCCATTCAGTTTTATTTGTATGCCACTTCTACACAGCAGATTTACAGAAATCTGGATGTAGATTTAAGTCCCCAATGAACAATCCAGATGTTCAAGCAGCAGGATGAATTGGGCAGATCTGACATCTGAACCCAGAGAGAAAACCGATTATTAGCTAATGTCTTATCCTACAGTGGTTTAAATGGGTGTATATTTGTGAACAGTGTGCAGGGACTCAGCACGTCTAGCCATGAAGCGTAGCTAAAAGTGGAGATCCAGAAGGTACTACAGGCAGGAGGGGACTCTGGGACATCGGCGTCCCACCACTCCACATCAACAAACCTGAGAGAACACACGAGAGTGGGGGAGCTTCCAAACATCCCCGATTACAGATTAATGTCATATAGATTTCCTGTCATACAGATTACAGATTACTGTCATACAGAACCCTTTCCTGTCATGTAGACATATTGATTTTTTTTTTCCTTTAGCGTTCTGACACATCTTTGGCTGGTCAAATAATAAAAATGCAATAAAATAATAGCAGAGGCTGAAAAAAGAAATATACAGTATATAATAAAAAAATGTAAAAAAAAAAAAAAACCCACAATGATTAAATAATATAAAAAGTAATGTAAAAGTAATATGCTAAATGGAATGATTCTTTTGGCCTGTTTTTATGTATTTATTTTTTAAATTCTTTACATCACTTATAGATGGAGCTTTACTAGTCTTAATAGGAATGCGTTCCGGATCTGCTTCACCTCTTTTTAAGACTTATACATGAAATATGGAGAAGGAAGGCACTAGATCGGGCACTCGGAGATGTATGAAGGTGCTATAGCATTTAGAGAGATTTAAAAACCAGTGACGTGACAAATACAATCGAGGTAAAAATAAAACATCTAAATAGCGTTTGGTTTGCTGGTTAAATGACTTTAAGAAACATTATTGAAATGACTAAAAGGACAAAAATAATTCCTGTAACAGAAGAAATGATCAGACTACAAGTTTCACCACTAAACACACCTTTCGTGGAAGACGCTTCAAATTTCTCAAACTAGGCACAACAAGGTAAACAATGCTGTGTAATCCTACTTCTTTCCACATCAGCTCCATCATTCCAGTTGATTTAATAAGAGTTTTATGATATTATGAGTGCAAAATGAAAGCGAGCATAAAGCATCGATGCTCTGGAACCTAAAAATCCTTTCTCTTTTCTCTCTCTCTCTTCCCCCTCGCTTCGTCCGTGCAGCATCCTGTTTGCGGACATCGTGGGCTTCACCAGTCTGGCGTCACAGTGCACGGCTCAGGAGTTGGTGAAGCTGCTCAATGAGCTCTTTGGAAAGTTCGACGAGCTCGCCACAGTGAGTCATTACACACCTTGCTCTCACACCATGGCAGCTTAACACCTCGATGGGCGAGAGTGACAGCAGGATAGATAGAGCCAAAAAAAAAAGTTTAACAGAGAGTGGGAGAAAGTTCTGCAGAGTTTTGTAAAACGCTGTGCTGCAGAAGTGGAAAAGCGATGTTCCTTGGTGATGGATCACAGATATCAAAATCCTGTAAAATAATACAAAAAAAACCAACAATACAAATATCTTTTATACATATACACAACTCACATACAGTGATTTAGTAAGGTATTGGGCTACTGAGTCACCAGAGCAGCTTCAAAGTGCCTTGGCATAGATCGCATACCTTTCATATTTGAGGATAGTTGGATGTCATCTACATAGCAATGTCAGGAGAAGTTGTCTGAGTAAATAACTGGATACAGAGAGATCATGTACAGTAAGAAGAAAAGAGGGCCAAGCACTGTTCTGTGGGTGACCTCAGGGGGCCAAGCACTTATCCCTAGAGAACACCAGGTGTTTCCTGTTGCAAATCAGATTCAAAGGACTGATCCCTGAGTGATCCCAGGGGGCCAAGCACTCATCTCTGGGGGACCCCAGGTGCTCCTTCCCTTCCATGGCACCCTGTCAATCCATCAGGAAAGATAATCCCATTCACTTACCATGCTTGTAAAAGAGAATAGTGGTAGTAGGACCAAAGACTTGGTGGCAGACTGAAGGTTCCACAATGACCAGCAATGGTTAGGGATGCAACTGAATACAAATAAATTAATTCAGAGCAAACAGATAATGTGTTATAAAAGTAAGCAAATACAGATAGGAACAAGACATCAGGTTGAGATTAGAGGTGTGCATCGATGCTGGAATACCGTGGGCTGCAAAAAAAAAAAAAAAAAAAAAGAAGCTTGTGGGACAAACAAAGACTGTATAACAAACATGTATGCAACATTTACAGAAGCCTTAGTCTCTGCCTGGTCATGGTCACAGTGGTTTAAATTAGGCTACTATTTTGTTTATATTTTGGGAAATAGAGCGCATTAAAGTGGAAAGAAAAGCAGGTGCAAATAAAAATATTAACTGTGTGAGCAGGGTTAAAAAAAATTGAGATCAAATTGAGACAAATTGTGAACTGGAGTGATGTAGCTGAGGTTGAGGAACTGTCAGATCAGGAATTCACAGAACTTTTTGACAGTGCTGCCATTTTTTCATCTTTTTTTTTTTTCTCCAGTGGTTCACAGTACAGACAGATTGCATTACACCCCTAGTAACCACACATTCATGCAACCGGTGATTTATTTTAGCCCTCTAGAAAGCTTCTGATGAGCGTGATTTTCCAGCCCAACTTGATTAAAGTCGTTGACCATCTTTCAACAATCAGATGAGACTATTTCTGTAAAACTTGCAGAGATTAACTACTGCAAGCCTAATGATTCTCTGGAAATAATAATGAATTGAAAAATGACATAAATTATAAGTTTTAGTTCCCAGATACCAGGTTTAGAGGTTTCACTCTGTAGTCAACAGAACCAAAAGAAAGGCCTAGATGTCTGAGATCATTTCTGATTACGCTAACTAACTGCATGCACACACTCAAACCCTAACTAACCATTAACCATTCACTAACCATTGTGGTTTTGAAAATAGAAATACAATGGGTAGTATTCACAGTAATGAAAGCAGATCCATGTCATTCATGTGTTAGTTGGAATTTGCATGAAGACCACATATTTATATCATTTAATTGTCTGAGGATGCCGTTATATTCATCAGAATTGGCCACTTTTTCCTTCAATGTTATTAAGTGTTTTGCGGGACGATAGGCAGTGACAATTTCCTCATCTGTCCATGTCTCTGACATCTATAACGGTGGACTGTTGAGCAGATTTGAGACACAATGTGATTGCTTTCTAAATCTGCATGAAATGAGATTTGCTACACCTCAGATGAACTATCGACTACAGAGGAGGATAAGGACCCTTCTCCCAACACCCTCTCCGTCCTCACAGCACCACAAACCATGACTTATTTAGGCTGTGTGGACCCAGTGATGAAATAATTATAAGTCATAAAGGGTTTCCTCATTTGTGTTTTATGAGATAATGATTTCTTTACAGTGAAGGTCATGCGTTTCTTACGCTCGCCTGAAGGGCTTGGTCTTATTCATTGCCTTTTAAATTACAGCCGTGTTTCTCGCTTGTACATGTAACAGGGTTACTTCTGCTTTTTGTGTGCCATCTTGCAAGGAAATTGGACACACAGTCGACTCGCCAGCTGACTGAAGGGGTGTTTATATTCTGTACAGAGGGCACATAAGCGTATGTAGTTGTATGTGAAAGGCTCGTTCATGTTTAGCTGCACCTGCTCTTGGTGTAACATGAGATAAAGAGGGCTGAAATGGGGTTACGTTCCCTTTTCACACTTCTGGGACTGAATTGTTATATTTAGTTAGGAGCCCAAACTCTAACAAAGTTCAATAAACAAAGGGTTTTTTTTAAATTACAAGTTTTCTATCATTCCATTTTAGAAGAAAAAAAAACAAGAAAAGTACGTTTGTTACTCAATAAGAAGGAATCTATATCCAGGGGTAGAAAATACATGAGTAGTTGTACTTCATTACTTCATGTACTTAAGTACTATTTTAGTGGATTTGTGTTACTATTAAATAAATCGCAATTCTAATTCTGAAAAAAATATAAGCTGTAATTTTGCTAGAGGTTATTTAGCAAGCAACAAGCGAATTCAAACACACAGCAACCTCATGTTGGAAAAAAAAGTAAGTAACTAAATAAATAAAGGCATTGTAACGAGTAACAAATTAGATTATTGCCGTTAAATTTCCTGCAAATGGTCACAAGGCGGAGGCAAGTGGATGCAAATGTGAGCCATTTATTAGCAATCCAAATTAGCAGACAAGCCCATGGTGAATGAGCACGCAGAGGTCAAACATCAGGTAACCAGAATCAAACTGGAGGACAGAAGCAAAAAGCTGGAAGAAAAAAAAAAAAAAAAAGGAAGAAATAATGAAAACCAATACTCAGAAATGCACTCTGGACTGGCAAAACCTCACAGGTGGTGAAGGAACTGGTATAAATATACAGAGTTTAACAAGGGTTAACAGGAAACAGGTGGGTTCAGTGAGACTGAGACTCATGTCTGGAGCGGCTCGGATTGTGGATTCACGGTAGCCCCTGGATTTGTGGTAGATTCGGATTTGACCGGAATGAATTAATGATAAACAGCGCTTGTCTGAATTACTACAATTTACGTGACAAGTGGCACGTTTGAAGCCACGTTTGAATTTAGACTTTCTCCATTCTATGCAAATTAGGTATGATGCAGTAAAGCAACAAATCCAAGCGATGATTCCTCGGATCAATCCTACGGCGTGTGTGGTCCGACGTTTCCTCAGTCGCCCATTCGCAACTTTAATTCCCATTTACTGTTTAATGCAGAAATACAGAAGAATACATATAACATATGTGTTTTCATCTTGTCTTTTCATATATGGCCTCTCATTACATGTGTATCGAGACATTCTGAAGAAAAATACAGCTTGGAAGGAAGTAGCAGAGATCGTTGGTGCCTCTGTTGAGTGTATGTAGCTAGTACAGTACTAGCTAGTTTGCTTTGCTAATCTGCCGGTGAAGCTAGTACGAACCCTAGCACATAACATGTAATTCAATTTTCCTCACTGATTAGTGCATTATTTACTTTGTGTTTAATTTGTTGCCAGTATGCTAGACATTTTGGCTGCAACTGTTTCTCATCAGAACTAACCATGTAAGCCCACAAGTGATAGCTGTATGCCCACAAGAAACAAACTACATGAGCAGCCCGTCACTTGCTAGTGTGAACCTAGGGTTAGAACGAGCATGTTCATATAAACCTGAGATTTGCAGATATTGTCAGAAAATTAAACTTAAACTTAATTAAACACCCTCTGACCAATCAGATTTGAGAATGTAATGCACTCTGGCATAGCAGAATGCTGAGTAGTTGTTAGCAAGCCTGTGCTATTTCAGAGCAACAAACTAACCCTTCAACCTGTCCCTAATAGGACAAAGAGGAACTAAGCACATCTAATTGTATTTAGTCTTTTTCAGTGCACAGTGTCAGAGCTTAACTGGTGACACCACATTAATGGAATTGTTTTTCTACAGTGAGTGCAGCAAAGCGGTGGATTACAAGTGCTTTAGTCAGAGCTGTAGCCATGCTGATAATAATATAATTAATCTGGCTCCAGTCCAAGGATGATGATGACGAGATCAGTACAGGGTTCTGTAATCCGATCTGCACAAAAGTGCTCGTGGCAGAGTGAATTGGGCTTGTTTGAGTCTAAGGAACAGAATGTTGGATAAATACGCTGATTCTCCTGGATCTGAATCTCAGCAGTGCTTTTGCTTTTTGGATAACAGTTACTCAGCAGTGTCTGTTCCCCAAGCTAAAAGCTCAGAAAGTTTGCTCGAGTAATATAATCAACATGAAATTAGATCATACCAAACGCACAGCCAGCACCTTCGATCTGAAGCTACGACTGCTGAATATTAGATCTCTTACACAAAAAGCTCTTAGAGTAAACGAAACTGTAACAGATTAGATTTGATGTAATGTACTTTAATGTACCAAAAGGGTATCGAGTGCCCTAAAGGAGGCTAGTCCGCTGTATATACCAACCTCGTGTAAATGGCTGAGGAAAAGGCATCACAGCTCTTTATAATGATACCTTAGGTATTATTCAGAACTCTGGATATGCATTGAACTGATGTGAGGTCCTTTTGATTAACATAATGGAGAAAAAAGTAGGTACACTATATGGCCAAAAGGATAAGGATGCCTGACCACAATTGTATAGAATGTCTTGAACCCATTTTGTCTTGACCTTGATTTGGTTCTTGACCATAAATCTCTAATATGAATCAAAAATGAGTGAACAATTTAAATGTTCAGCATTGCAGGTGTTTATGCCAATAATATAGATTGGATTTGTAAACCATTAAGAATTTTCCAACATACACTATATGGCCAAACGTTTGTGGACACCTGACAATCACACCCGTATGTGGGCCTTCACCAAACTGTTGCCACAAAGTTGGGAACATAAATTGTACAATTGTGTAGAATGCCTTTGTATGATATAGCATTACAATTTCCCTTCACTGGAACTAAGAGGCTCAAACCTGGTCCCTGTGCACAATGCGAGCTCCACGAAGACAAGTTTTTCCAATATTGGATTGGAAGATCTTGAGTAGCCTGCCCACAGCCCTGACCTAAACCCCACTGAACAGCTTTGGGATGAACTGGAACACCGACTGCACCCCAGGCCTCCTCACCCACCATCAGTGCCTGACCACACTAATGCTCTTGTGGCTGAATGAACACAAATCTCCACATCCACGCTTCAAAATCTAGTGGAAAGCCTTCCCAGAAGAGTGGAGGTTATTAAAACAGCAAAGCGGGGATTAAATCTGGATGTTTAAAATGCACATTTGGGTGTAGCTGTCCACAAACTTTTGGCCATATAGTGTATTTTCACTCATTAGTATATACAGAGTCTTACTCTGAATTTTTACAGGAATTCAGTAGAAAAGATAATAATTATCAGAGACAAAAATGATTCTGTAGAACCCAGTGTGTATGTGGGAAGGAGGACTTGGGAGATAGGCAGACTTTTTATGGAGCTTCGTGCTTCCTTTTATTTTTATTTTTATTTTTCTACGAACGCTTTGGAGCACTTCCTTCTCATGAACACACAGAGCAGCTCAGCTCTCAGTCTCTCATTCACAGCGTTCTCCTGAAAGGACAAACAAAGCACACATAAGTAATCATCACATTACCTGCTGGCTCAACATGCCACCTCTCCGTCCACAGCCGACGCTCGACCACTCCCCCGCTGCCACATATTCATTTCATAATCCAAAAAAAAACGCTCTGTGAACAGAGTTTGTGTCTATACTACACTCAGTGGGAGCTGCTCAAAATAAAACAGGGTCCGCTCACTGCAGCAGACACAGGCTCGATCTAATACTGATATTTGGCTAAGGTGTAGAAACATAGCCACACTACCCCAGTCTGAAATAATCTCAGACCACGACTTCATTTCATTTGCACTGCATCTAAGTCATCATACTGTATATGAAGTTCTCTCGCAATCACATTAAAAGTAAAATTATGCCAGCTACTGTGGCCAGCTTTATTAAAAATCTCCTCTGATTGGTTTACCCTGAAATCCAAAAGAACTGGATCAAGTGACTGATTGCCTAGAGCCAATGCTTCTCTTAATGCTAGGTATTGTTGCCCATTTTAAAAGGAAAATTAAGGGGAAAAAGTGACCACTTTGAATTAATGATTAGACTCACATTTTAAACCAGACCAAACAGAAGATAAATGGCTAAACTGATAGTCTGCCAGACTGCATGGAAAAAAGAGCTTTGTCAACTCTAAGAAGCATCTACTGCTGCTAGATCATCATCTCTCCACCCTAATAAAAGACAACAAAAATAATTCTAGATTCTTATGCATACAGTATAATTCATATAATCTCAGACAACCTATTATCTACTGTAACTATGGATTAATATAACTACATCAGTGGAACGATTAGAGTAATTTAAACAATCCAAGTCTCAAGGACTGAATTAATTTAACTGATTTCCTGATCAAAATCCGCAACGTGTACTAGACCTGACAATAATAACCTTCTCCCTTACCAGTGGCTATATACATAAATCTTTTAAAATAGCAGTTATCAAAACATTGGTTAAAAAAAAAAAAAAAGCTAAACCTATGTGAACTGTCAAGTTCTAACCTTTCTTTTATTGCCAAGATCTTAGTTTGTAGCTCAGCAGCTGAGCTCATACATGCATATGAATCATAGACATTAAATCTTTCAGTCAGGATTTAGGTCACATCACAGTACTGAAAAGGTGCTGGCTAAAGTAGTAAATGACCTACTACTTGTTCAACGTCGGGTTTGTGCCTCCTTGCTGAGACCGTGCTGCTCACTCTAGGTGCTGATTCTGATACCATAGAGTACCACAAGAGTTTTATATATAAACTAGAAAATGTTTTGTTTTGAGTTATAAGAACAGCTCTTTCCTGGATCAGGTCTTACGTGACTGATCATTATCAGCTTGTAAACGTTAGTGGCGACTTCTCTATGTATACAAAAGTAGTCTGGTGTTCCACAAGGCACTGGGACGTTTCTTCATTCCCTATATATGCTACATCTGGGTACAATTATTCATGACATGATGTTAGCTTCCACTACTATGCTGATGACACAGAGCTATAAGTTTCAGCAAAGCCAGATGACAGACTCTAGATTAATTATGTTGCGGAATGTTTAAAGGACATTAGAAGCTGGATGCTAATTATCTTCTACTTGGGCTACAGGCAGCTAGAAGTAAGCTTAGATTAAGTAGAAACTCTTGAAGGCCTTTCATTTATATCATGTGCAGACCTCAGTGTGATTATTTACTCCAGTCTGTCATTTGAAGCTCATGTAGATAATATTACTAGAATAGCCTTTTCCATTTCAGAGACATTGCTTAGCTAAGAAATATAAAGCCATTAAATTATGCAGAAAAAAATAGTTTATGCTTTTATTACACCTATGTTGGACTATTGTAATGCCTTGTTGTCTGGATGTTCCAGTAGCGGCATAAACAAGTTCCAGTTAGTGCAGAACGCAGCAGCCAGAGTCCTTATTTGAGCTAGAAATTTTGACCATATTTCCTTCTTTTTATCCACACTACACTGGCTCCCACTAAATTTTCACATTAATTATAAAATACTATTATTGACCTATAAAGCACTGAGGGAACTTCTGAATTATTGTGATCTTCCACTTCTGCTTCGATCACAAGGTGCAAGTTCTTTATTAGTACCTAGAATAATGAGGACTAAAGCAGGGGGCAGAGCTTTTTCCTTTAAAGCCCCTAGCTATGGAACAGCCTTGTAATTAGTTTTGGGAAAATCTTTAATTCTAGGCTGGAAACATATTTGTTTAGTCAGGCAGTTTGTTAAAGAGATTTTCTCTTAGATAAAGGTGCAGATCTGGGTTTTCATTGGTATAGAGATTTCTGGTAAACTGGAATGTTTTGATGTTGTTATGCGCGCTCTTTCATGCGATCACTCAGGTTTGTTGACAGTGGAGTGGAAGGACACTGATATCCCAGGGTGCCCTCATGCCTATGTTACCTTCTGGCTCTTTCCTTTAATTATGCTGTCATAGCTGGCCTTCAAAGTCCCCGCAATACACTCTGATCACAGTGTACACCCTCTTTTTTAACACCTAGTGAAGTGAAAAAAAAAGCGAAGTGACTAACACCTAGTACATACCTATCATACCTAGCCACCTGTTCTCACTTCCCGTCAAGCTGTATGTGCACTCCTGCTGCTTGATGAGATGTTGGTTGCTGTGACACTATGATATGTATCCTCCTACTCTCTGGATCAGCCTGATTGATCCTGATTGCTCTACTCTGGCTTCTGCTGTTCCTGCTTCTTTACCTCTGAGCTATCTGCACTTATGATTCATCTTGTTGCTGCTCTAGATAATTTCACCTGGATACCGTAGAGACTTGGACTTTCCAACAACTGCTGTGGCTATGACTCACCTGTCCTGCTGAGGTGGATAAAATTACCTGCATATGGTAGAGAGTTGCACTTCCTAACAACTGTGCTGTGATTACAATAAACTGTCCTGTAGTTATCCCAGGACTCCTATTCTCAATAAGCTCCTGCTGAAGATTTCATGCCGAATGTATCCTTTTAACACATTTAGTACTGTTTCCCTTCTCTATATGGCTTATATGATTTATAATTATAATATATGACCACTATCCCGTGTCATCCAGAAGGCAATGGTTTCTCTATTGAGTCTGGCTAAATAGAAAAACCTCCTCTGGCTTCTTCCTCATATTGCCTTTGCCACTCTTGCCACTGGCTTGATAATTAGGAGTCTAAATCTACATCTGGCTTTCTGTAAAGCTGCTTTTGTCTGCTGTTAATAGTGCCATACAAATAAAATGAAATTGAAAGCTTTTGGACATAATTGAACCACTCAGGAAGGTTGACTGGAAAGTCTTGAGTTCAGGTCCTAGAACTATCACATTCTTGCTTTTGACCCTCAACTACTCCAGTGGGTGACCCTGCATAATTGTAACATTTGCTTGAATAAATAAGTAATCGAGCCATATACATTATTTAAAGTCATTTCCCTTATAAGGGAAATCTGTTCAAAACAAGCCCAAAACACACATGCAGATGATATAGCAACTCGATCCCCAAATGCAGTGTAATTCAGTGTTAAGCCCTATTGAGAAGGAATTGCTCAAAGTTCATTCAAAAACTTAAACAAATTCAAACAGGAGTATAATTGGTCAAAGACGAGTACATTTGGTCTGGCTGTCTCTCCATTTCTAGCCCAGTAAAAGTCTTAAAGTGCCTCGTACTGTATATAGTTGACCTGTGGCAATTCTGGGCTGACTACTCTCATATGAGTTCTTAAATGTGTCAGCCCCAGTTTCTAAAACAGAAACTGACCAGAATTCTGTACCTGAACACATTTTGAATATGATTAGATATACAGCTTTACCAGGCTTGTACTTTTTAGGATTCCTTGCTGCTGGATCTTTTTATCTCGCCCACTGGGGGATTTTAGAAGCAGAACTCTGTAGGCAGGGTTATGGAAAAGTCTGTCAGGAAACGTTCTGCACAAATCAGTCTGAACCGAAACATATTAACATTACTTGTGACTCCATCAATATATTCTACCTTCAGTCTGCTCCAAGTAGACCTTGAGGTTTCATAGGACCTGCCAAAGGCATTAGTTGTATGGGTTGGTATTAGCCAGTAATCTAGTTAGTCTTGTTTTTTTCTCTGGATTTCTCTAGAAAAACTTGTATGTCCAGTCAGTCACACATGGCTGGCAAGAGGGTGGGAAAGTGTGTGGGCAAGATGCAGGCCACCTGGTTGATGAGGACAGGCTCGAGAACGTGTGCCAGGAACACGCGGTCCTCTAATCACATCTTCATCTCTGCCAAGCAAAGCCCACTCTCATTCTCACAAACTCTCTCTTTCTCAGCCCTCATCTTTCTCAGGCTCACTTCTTCTTGCTCTTTTTTTTTCTTTCTTTGTCATCGTTATTTTTCTGTGTGTCACTGCCTTGATCCTGTCCTTCTTGCTTGCATTCTTATTCCTGTTATCTCTATCTCTCTTTGATCTCTGTCTCGTCATTCTTATATTATAATTTCTCTGTATCTCTGTATTGTGCCTCTCACATAAACTTTTTGTTAATCTTTTTATATTATTATTATTATTATTATTATTATTATTATTATCAGAGAGACAGATTTAGCTCTCAATTTCACCACATCTTTTATCATTTCCACATCTTTCTTTTTTCTTGTCTTCTTATTCTCTTATATTCTTTTTTTTCCATGTCTTTTTATTATTACCCAATCTATGTCCCCTCTGTCATTACTGAACAGTCATCCCCATCTCAAGACCTCGAGACCTCCTCCCATTCATCACTTTCATTGTGAATGGCTCCATAACATCTGGTCATGTACTGACTGCCTTCAAGAGAGCGAGACATTATCAACTATCAACTGCTTACTTTTCCCCTTTCTACCTAAAATTTCAATCAGCTATCTCAGAATGATGCTAGTCAAACTGGCTTCAAGGTGACACACTCCACAGAAGTTGTCCTTGCGGCTGTTGCTTATAAGCTTCCTGCTGCTCGATCAGCCAAATTATCATCAGTATTAGTCCTTCTTGACCTCTCAGTAGCCTTAGACATGGTCAGTCACAAGACTTTCCTGTCCATCTTTATCAAGCTTGGAAATAGTTTCCCAGGATGGAAGTGGATTACTTCCTGACTGGAGTATCGGTCATAGAAGTAATATAGAACAGATCTACATCTGCTTCATGCAGACTCACTGCTGGAGTCCCACAAGGGTCTGTGCTAGATCCTCTTCTGTTTGGATGTGAGGAAATATCCTTATATGGCTTTCATACCACTGCTATGCTGATGACGCTCAACACATCCTCTCCTTTCTCACCTAATCTACATTAAATTTAATAGAAAGAAAAACCTACGTGCGTACACAGTTTTCTTTGCTCTACTAACTCTCATACTTACACCCCTCTAGCAGGGCTTTAGTTTTATGGCATTCCTAGATCCTTTGGCAAGTCACTCTATATACGATTGCCTTGCAAATGGTGTAAATGTAATTACCTGATTTCTCAAAGTCTCAACAAGAGGCTAACAATAAGAACCGGGTGGTAAAAAAAATGACCAGAGGTGTGGTCAGGGTGGTTCTGGTAAGACAGTAAAGAAAACAGGAAGCATACTGTATATGTGCAAAAAAAAACAGGAAGTGAAACGGGACATAAAGCGGAAGCATTTCTGACAACGATTGATATTTGGAATCAGATGATCTGTGGGAAGAGTTAAGGCATGGCAGTTTTATGAGTTACATACTGGATCCTGGAGCAAGAGAACTTTCCATTGTTTAGATAATAAAACACACGAAATATGTCCATTTATCATGCTGTCTGAGCTCATATTAGGGCAGCTGTGGTGCTACTGTATTGCATCAGTTCCCATATGAGGCTTGAGCATTGGAGAAAGCTAAAGAAAGTCTCACCTTGCACTTCCTAACTTTCACTACTTAATGATCAGGACAGAAAGAGAAAAGCCTGAGACTTAAGGTGGAAAAGATGGCAGAGATAGAGTGAGTTGATGGAGGTAGTAACCTGAGCACATTCTTTATGTCTGAGTCTATTTTAAGTCTTGGCATAAAAAGGATCCGATAGCATGAGGTAGTTAGTTAGTTAGTAAATGGGTTTGGGGATAGCAGGTGACAATGTCCATTGTTAAAAGCGCTATACGTATAAATAAACTGAAGGTCTGTAATGGAACAGTTTTAGAAATATTGGTTGTTTCCTACAGTTTTCTCCAATTCTTAGGGCCTTGTTTAATTTGCAGGTCATAATTACTTATCCTCCGGGTAATTATGTCTTTTCTGTCACTTTCCAGTCGATACTCTGTCGCTTGCTTCCACACTCTCTCGCTTCATGAGGTAAACAGATCCCTCAGAAGTTGCTCACCTCCACCAAGCTAGTAAGCTAACTTCATTTTCATTCGATTAGCATTGACACACAACCAATCAGAATCATTTCTGTGTATGCAGCATGGGAGCTTTTCACTCTTGAGTATGTATTGAGGGTGCTCCAGCAGGCCATTCAGTGGAATATCAAATGCAAGAAGTTTTCCCTGATTGGCTTGCGTTGTTGTTTCAGCTTCTACTAGCGCTACTGCTACTAATAGTAAGAGGGCAATGAGTGTTCACTTTTTCATCTGCGCAGGTCCAAAATTTAACTACAGAGGAAAAACCCTGAAGAACTTTTTTTGTACTTTTTATCTGTTTATAGTTGCATTTAATGTTGTGGAATGTCCATGAAGCAAGTTAGTTCCTGTTATCACTTATGTCATAGGAGCTATAAACAGGAGTTCTCTCACATTCTGTTGAAGTTAATAAATGAAAGAAAATGCAGCTTGTTACAGAGAAACAGCAAAAAAAAGTGCAACTTCCTCCATCCTTAGACCTTCCTGTGGCTTTACTCCTGACTGTTACGAAGCACTGATACTGGAGACTCCTTCCATAAATGTTAAATAAATGTCATCTTACAGAAAACTTATCATAAACCTGTATAAACTATTGTATGTTTTTCTTTTTAATCTGTTTATTATTAGCTTTGGTTTATGTGGAGTGTCCACCGTCTCCACCGTCCCCACTGCCTCCACCGTCCAAGTCCCTGTAACTTGTTACTACAGAAGAGAAAATGTATTCGAACTAATGCATTAATATAAATTTGTGATTTGTGGCTGCTCTACTATGAAAGAAAATCAATCAACAGTTTCTGATTAATCAGAATTGAGAATTAAACGATACACATTTAGTCATTCTGTCTGTATTGTGTGGAGCGAGTAGATGTTTATACAGAGTAATTAGATTTGGAGAGCTTTGTGTCAGTCCATAGTGTTTGCTGATTGCTGATTGAGAGAAGCCCTGCTGCATCTGTGCTTACACTAGCACAAAATGTAAACTCGTTTAGCGTCATTTCGTGCCTCCAGCTTGGGTTTAGGAAGCTAAAAGCACTTAATAAAACACCGACAAAACTCCCTCAGTGAATTACCTTTTTTCGAAAGGCAGCATGAAATGTATTTAGATGCAAATGACCAAATCTTGGGGGGAATTATATTAATTACTGCTCCCTTTTTAATTATTTGCATACTGATTTTTTTTTTTTTTTTTTGATGGTGAGACGTTTTTAAGTCCACAGGTGACAGTAAGAAGAGCCCAGTGGTCTAGCTTAAAGCAGATTAGTGCTTCAGAATTAATGCTGAATTTGTGTGTCTGTCTGTGTGTGTGTGTGTGTGTGTGTGTGTGTGTGTGTGTTGATAACCAGGATCAAAATTGTAGTACTAGTTGACATCACAATGCTGAATGTACTATATCGATTGCTAATTTTTTTTTTTACTATTTTTCCGTAAACTGCTCAGACTCCAGTTAGACTGTTTAATTATATTTAGTTGAATATTTTGGTTTACATATAACAGAGTTATATGTTCATTTCTTAATTACGCTACATGACACTATGCCATCAATGCAACAGTTACGCTTTATCATGCACATAGTATGTTATTAATGAGTACTATTAATTCATCTAACACTACTGTAGCTAGCAAGCTGATCTGGCTGGCAACAATTACAAGTAATCAGATTTTTTTCTTAAAAATATTTCGATTTTTTTCCCTTTTTTTACGATCTAACAAATGCCTTCACTCAAATTTATATCATTTGTTTTGCACACATTTATATTTTAGTTATATCGGATGTTAGCTTACGATGTGTGTCATCGCTAAGACGATAAAGTTTGAGGCATTGCGGCAGTAAGTCTACGGGGCAGACCTGAAGTGTCCTCCTCAGCTGTGTGTGTAGCTGTCTACATTCTGCCACCACATTATCAGGACGGCTCTTTTTCCAGAACGAATCTGACAACTTGAGATAAACTATGTACGAGGTTAAAAAAAAAAAAAATCACAAAACCTTCCAAAACTACTGAGGTCTGGATCTCAGTGTCATCATAGCTGGATATGGACATGTCTGCATGTGCATTTGTGTCTCCTCTGTCTGGCCCACACCAGCGGGGTGTAATTGAGATTAATGGCTGCTTGTACTTGTGACTAACACACACACTTAGAGCCATGCCTTGTTCTTCTTCTGGTTTGGATATTTGTCCCTGCATGGTTGGTTAGATTACTGTTAATAAGAGCTTTCCTTTTCATATTTTGGAGACATGCTAGTGTGAATGTCTTTGGGTGTACGAAAGGCACTTTTGTAATGTTTGGCTTTCACTTTGTCTGTTTTTTTCGCACTATTATCACTACTACTAGCTTCCACTTGTTTCTAGTCAGTTAGCGAATATTTAGTTGCACTTGCAATGATGCCATCTCTGCAAACAGCTAAATGCTTATATGTGTGGTGGCATGTTTCTCACCCAGACGCAAAGTTCTACCATTTTACATTCTGGTGAAAAAAGGAGAAAATCGTATGTAAAGATCATAAATGTATTATTTTTTAAAAATCTCTCCATTTCTAACCTAATCTACTGATGGAAAAACAACATTACTGAGAAACTGTACAGAATTATAACAATGGGAAACGAGGTTTTAATGTGATTATGAACATCATCCATATCAGTCTCTGTCTCATCACTTGAGGTAAAAGTCGACTCACAGCATTGAAACGCGAGCCTCGTCATTGTCTCTTCAGACTGTTCATGCTAACATAGCTGAGATTTCTTAAACTGCCTCGTTACGCAACATGATCTTTGTTACGGATAGAGAGTAGCCTAAATAAATATAATCACCATGCTGTTTTGGTAAAGTCTATGTTTTGTTAACGTTAAAGTGCAAAAGTATATTATTGGGCGGAGAAACACGTTGTGTTTTTTGGTTTTTTTTCATCCACGCCGATATCCGACTCATTTTCCCAAAACACAAACTAGAGTTAGGTTGGTGTCCATTTGGGATCAAAGCATCTGCCAAATGAACATGAATGTAAATGTTCAATAACTCAATCAACTCAAATCGAGAGAATAACTCCAAATTTTAAGCTAAATTATATAAAAGGAGCTTAAAATACATGTTGTTAACTGCTTGTCTCTGAGACAGTGCCTTGATTTTGCTTTAACTGAGAATTTTTACACTTACCTCGTGCCTTTTTTTATGACAGTGTACATTTAAAAATGACAAAATTGTCAGTAAATCGTTGTATTGTGTGCCAGGCAGAATGACATGCATTCTCTCCATCATGCGTCTCCATTTTCTCACATTTCAGTGTTGAGATTTGAAGGCTTCGAATTGTACAAACGCCTCGAGTGTGACTAAACAGCAGAAGGCGCAGACGCTGCTCATGGTAGCACTTGACCAGCTCACTTCCAGCCTCGGCATGTTGTTAAAATACGCCTGGCACATTCGAGTGGTTTCCCCCGCTATAACACACCTGATTCCACTCATCTCTGAGGTCAGACAGGTGATTCGAAGCAGGCAGATACTGGGAATCTGGTAATGTTGTGTCTTTTCAGGGATGGGGATTAGTGTCTGTGCACAATTCATAGTCTAGACTTCATCAGCCCATATTGTCCCAGTAATGTTCAGACGTAAGCCGTGGTTAGCTCGGTAGCTGAACTGGCTGTGCGAAGTGACTTAAATGAACTTAAAATTGGAACAGTGGAGTGGTGCACTTAGCTAAGAAAGTTTGAATGGTGGTGCAAAAGGCAAGATCCTTCATTTCACTGCCTTCCTTCCTTGATAAAAAAAAATGCAGCTTAAGCCAAATTTACACTGAGTAATTTTTGGCCTCGCAAAAACAAAACTGCACATTGTTAAAGAATTGTTCAGTCCCGATTTAGTGACCTTTCAGGCCCATTTAGTGCCATTGTGACTGAAGACAGCTTCTACTGCTGCTACTATTATTATTACTTCTAGACAGCTTCTACAGCTGCTACTATTATGTTTATACTATCTCAGCTATTTATATCGTACTCTTGTAATATTTGCACTACTGACACTACTGGTCACTTTAAACAGAACTGCGTACTGGTCGGTGTTGTAGTCATTGTACTGTCTTGTTCTGTCTTATGCGTCCGCACGTTTGCACGTGTGCACTTTATGTTTAATTTATGTCGTCCCTGTAGTTCTGTGTTTGTCTTATGTAGCCCCTTGGTCCTGGAGAAACGTTGTTTCGTTTCACTATGTACTTGTATATGGCTGAAATGACAATAAACTCCACTTGACTTGACTTGACATGGTATTGGAGGAAATGTTTTCTTAAAGTTTCAGTGCTGCTATGACACTTGTGTAAAAGCCACCAATAGGACGGCAGCATACACTGGAAAAAAATCCACGTCACTGGCGTTGCGACACAGCAACATTTTCCGCTGTGCTATTACACCACACGTTCTAGGCAAACTCGTTTTAATACTACAGTCACTTCTTCGCATCAGTGCGAACATCCTCACAAGATTTCAGAACATAATTGTATCATGTTAATACACTACGTAATACGCACTATATAACCGAAACGCGCAATTAGAAACTTGTTTAATTTAAATTTTGTATAAGCAACGAAATCAAGGTTTGATGAGAATGTTTTTATGTGAACTATGTGATATGTAATATGTTCTCTTAAATCTGACCGACCGCATATTCCCTGAAAAAAAAACAAAAAAAAACAGTTTATTGAATATACTTAATTCGAATACCAGCGTCAGTTCCATGTGAATGTATCGGTTTGAATTAACACAATTCGTTTTCGACGTGATTTGATTATGTGTGTATTTTCAAAGGCCTACAATAAAATCAAACTCCACACAGTGACCCAAGCTCAGGATCAAACCCAGCTACATCACAGCTACATGACCCACTGTACTGTTACGCACTACATGATTCAAGTTAATAACGCTAACATCCTCGCGACATTTTATAACGTAATTGGCTCTCGTGAATACTACGTGAATTGAACATAATTCCAAATAGTAGATTAGAACCTTGTTTAATTTTAGCATGAGCAATGAAATCATGTTTTGATGAGAAGCTAAATATTTTTGTGTAAAATATACATGATATATTCTCTTAAATGCCCACATATTCCCTTTTATCAGTGTAGGATGATGCCAGATTCAGATTGTATAAAAGCATCTGTAAAATAAGTTAATGTGTAGGTAGGGTATCCTTAACCTCTTGCATCTGAAAATATTTAAACGGAAAGTGATAACATTTGGAGAAAATTGGCATGCTTTGGGAAAATAATTAGGCTAGCTTCATACTACGACAAAAATCATTGTTCATATCGTCAGCCGTGTACTTTTTGTGCAACAATGAAACAGTTACTTCGACATTTAGAAGCTACACCATGTTATATCGCATCATACATCCATCCTCCCTATGTACTGTAAACAGCAAATTGGATTTTGTATATTATTTACCAAATAAGTTACACTGTTTATACACTCAGCTATTGCAGTGAATTGTGGGATGTCACGAGTGCACTGAATCAGATGGAATGAAAAAGAGAGAACTCCCAAAATAGTGCGCTATACAGTGAACAGGGTGCTGTTTTTGGACATACAGATGGTTTTGTTCAGTCTTCAGCTGACAGCCAACGTGCCAAACGAACGCAGGATACGCAGGACAACCATCTGGAATCAAAGAATGTTGGAGATCCTTAAGAAAAATCAGCACTCTTTGGAAATCAGGAAGCACTCACCACTTCGCCAAGGCTCCAGCATGTAGATCTCGGACCAGCTGCTGGTTCAGTCTTAAAGTGGCCATGAAACGGCTTTGGATGTGACGGTTGGAGCGTTTCAAAAGGCTCGACTGATTTCCACAGCAGCCAATACCGTTCGAGATACCCCACACTTCCTCCTGAATCTGAAGCAGCTCAACTGAGTGGCTCTGAAATACCATCAAGAGTGTAAAGAGGTTTTGTAGAGTCTTTCCGCTTTCCTCCACAACAACGTACTTTAAGATGAGGCAGTAAAATAAAGCTGTAGAAATTAGCTTTGTTGTCGCAAACAAAAAGAAGATCTGAATTTCAAAAGCAGTTGAATTCTTAATAAAGAAACGTAAACAGTGTTAAATTCATAGCATTGAAATATTTGACTTCGAAAACCCAACGTTTGTTTTCACAAGTCGTTTTATTTCAGTGTTCAGAGATTTGCATTTTAAAATCAAGTGCTTTTTTTTTTTTTTCCAGTGTTTTAAAATTCGATTTGTAAGCTGCTTATTTCCAGTGCTGAGACTCGAGCAGGGAAATGCAGTTTGCAAAAAATAAAAAAATTAATTAATTAATTAAAAATCGAGCTTGAAAGTGATTTTTTTTAACTGCATTTGACTGAATAAGAATGTCTGAAAACTGAATTACTGGATCTGAACGTGTGAACATAAAATGAATTTAAAAATGTAAGTTTTTGAACAGTAAAATAGCAAATAAATACAAATGTGTGGTTTTTCGACGTCAAGTATTTCAATGCTATGAAGTCAAATTTGATCATTAAGAAGTAAATTTTTTAACATTCAAATCTTTGTCTTTTGCTTCCATACTTTCTGGACAAATCGCACAAACACTAATGTTCCTTAGTATCTCCAAATGCTCGCCATGTCTCTCTCTCTCTTTCTCTCTCCCTCTCTCTCTCTCACACACACACACACACACATTAGTTGCAGATTAACTGTGTATTGGAGCACACACACCATCGGAGTCAGTGCAGCCTGTGATGTACTTGTACATATTTGAGTTGAAATCAGGAATCTTTTCACCACACGTGGTAGGATTTGGAAAGGGAATGACACTCTACGCAAACAAAACTACAAAAATGACTCCCTTACAGAAAAGCCACGTGAACTTCACCCGGTGTTTTCACATGTAGGCCATGGTTTTTTTCCCCACATGCTAATCTTTCACACACAGGAAATGTGATTTTTTTTTCACATGAATAATTCTTTTTTTTTTCATGCGATCACATTCTTCATCATATCACGTGTTTCGCTTGCATGTGCAGTTTCAGGTTATAACGTGGTGAAATTCACCTTCGACGGTTTTTCACGTGTGTGAAATGTGTCTGATTTTTCCTTAAGGGCTACTAATGTAGAGCGAAACCCACCGATTGTTTATAGGAGCACAGCATTTTTGCTCTACAGAGCATTTGATTGGATACATGAAAAAACTTTCACTGTTTTTTTTTTTTTTTGGGAATGATAACCACTAAAATCAAAACACATTTTTGTACCTTTTTTTTCTATACGTACTGGCTTGATTGTGTCCACTAAGCTAAAACAACCTATTTCAATTTCATGGAAACTTTAACTTCCCCACCCCCAACACACACTCACACACACACACACACACACACACACACACACACACTGGGAGAATTCAGAGCGAAGGCCTGTGTGTCGGACAACAGCGAGTTGATGAGATTGTGAGCCCTTGACACTCTCAGACCATGAACACACACACACACACACACACACAGTAGCAGTGGAAATTGAATGAGGTCATTAACTAGCCAAGTTTAGCCCCTGTGTGTGTGTGGGGGTGAGTGTGTGTGTCTGTGTGTGGGTGTTTTTATGTCCTTCCCGCTGTCCTTCAGTAACTTGGAACCAGAAGCACATATAACAGTCAGTAATGTTAGTGCAGAGGTGTGTTTAGATTTATGATTTTAAAACCTCACTCCATTAAAACCGCCATAAACCAACTTGTGTGTAGGTTTGTGACAATGCGTTACGCACAATCTGGGAAAATTTCAGCAAAGAAATTTGGCACTAAAACTAGGAAATGCGTTAACTCGAGAAATGACTAAAATCCTTTATATATGTACGGAATAAAACACTTGGTGTCATGCTGTTATAGGCAATGTGAATGCCCTGTGAATGGGGGCGGAGTCATCCTGGAAGAGACCACGCCCTTTAGGATAGAAATATTTCATCATACGATAAAGGGGATCAGTCAGAAAAAAACTTTGTATTGATTTGCTTCACTAAAGGGAATCAAGGACATAACGTGGATAGATAGATAGATAGATAGATAGATAGATAGATAGATAGATAGATAGATAGATAAATAAATAAATAAATGCCCCCACAGCAAAACAGAGCCCCTGGTTTTTCCTTTAATTTGTCACCTGTCACTAGGTATGTCATTAATAAATTAAGGAAGTAGGTAAGTAAGGAAGTTACTAGGTTACTAGTCTTAGCCTTCGCCAGTCAGATCATGGGCCACTGAGCGTTTGATATCTTTTGTACACTTTTCTGGCCACGAGCTTCAGAATCTGATCAGCGTTTTGGAGCAAGATATAGTCACTTCAAAGAAAAAAGGTTTACAGTATCGTCTGTTTATAATTATTCAAAGATTTTGTTTGATGCAGTTCATGGCGAGTAAACGAAATAAATTCCTGTGTTCGTGGACGGGCTGCGTAAAAAATCTGGAGCCCAATAAACACCTTCCACAGCACAGAAGAGGTTTTTTTTTTCCTTTAATGTGTCATAATTTATACATGATGCCTGTTTGTATCCATTCTTGCATCAAATTTCAGAACATTTTGATCAGGTTTCATCAAGTTTGTTGAAAGTGTACTACAAGACCGTTAATGGTTTTCTCTGGGCCTGTTTCTGATCGACAGGAGAACCACTGCCGGCGCATTAAGATCCTGGGCGACTGCTACTACTGCGTGTCAGGACTGACCCAGCCCAAAACAGACCACGCCCACTGCTGCGTGGAGATGGGTCTCGATATGATCGACACCATCACGTGAGTCCTCGTTCCTCTGCTTTATTCCTTCTCACACACACACACACACGTGTATTACTTCATATACACTCTCCAGTGAGTTGAGTATTAAAGATTTTTAACTTGACAACTTGAATACAGTCCCATATGAGGATTTTACGAAAGGCTTGGATGAGGAACATCATGTCGATGTGGATATTTTCAGGCAGAAATCTTAGTTTAATTGGTTTGGTACTTTAAATAGATTACAGAGAGAGAGAGAGAGAGAGAGAGAGAGAGATGATGATGAGAGTAACATGCACTATCTGCAATAGTACTTCACAATGCATTAATTTGTTCCAATTCATGTCATAACAGTCTGCTCTTTTCTTTGCTATTATAATGTTCCTGTTTGGAGCAACCCCATTAACACACGCCTAGATCAATGACTGAGAAGAAAGCACATCCTTTTTTTTTTCTTGTTTTTGTAACGTAATGCCTATGAGCTAAGTGACACACCATTCTTGTTGTTGTACAGTGCTTGACAGTGCTATTTGTAGCCAAAGCGGTGTGTTAAATAACTTTATCAGAAGCTAAACCTGTCAAAATATACAGTCGTTTCTCAAAACCAGACTTCTAGAACTGGCGAGAGAGTCTTGTATGTTTTGCCAAGAACCGCCTACTTACACGGGACGAGATAATTCGATTGACATCGCAGATGACAAACCACAGAACTTTTCCTGGGAACCCATCAACAAACAAGCGAGATAAGACCTGAGAGGGCAAGTTACTAGCTTTATCTCTGGCTGTTACAAATCGCTGACACTGGAGACTCCTTCCATAAATGCTCACCATACCAACAGATGTGCTTTGCAGCTGCACTACTGTCAGAGCTGCTGTTATAGAAAACTAAAAATAAGAATTCAACAGTGCTGTAGTATAAAAACTCGTAAAAACAGGATTCTTTTCACTTTTCTTTATTCTGGTTTAAAAAAAAAAAATCACTGAGTCTTCATGTAGTTCAAATTTACATGAAGACACAGTGATATTTCTTTTTTTCCGTGTATCTACGGAAGTACAGACAGCCAATCAGATTGCAGCCTTGATGATTCTGAAGCCTGTAGCCAGAAAGGTGTACAAAACACATCAGGTGCGCTGTGGTTAATATATAACAACCCAGACAGGATTTTTGTTCTTTGCTAACATTAACAAAGTTAGTGGTTCTAGCTAGCGTCGTTTAGTTTGAAAAGATTCCACATTGTTATACTACATTTGGCTAGAAGTATGTGGACACCTGACACCCACAGAAGTTATGATAACAGCAAGCGCGGGACTGAAGCTGGAATGAGATGTTTAAGAAGCACATATGAGTGTGATGGTGAGGTGTCCACTTACTTTTGGCCATTTAGTGTGTATGTTATTGAACATGTTGAGCGTTAAGCTTGTTTTTAATAGAGTTTGTTTCCTTTGTTTTAAATTGTGATTTGTGCTGAGCTTTTGCGCTGTGTTAACAAACGCTGTCGAGTGTATATTACTATTTAAACATCACGTAGGAGGATTTCGTCCTGTTTCATGACAAAAGCATGCCAGATATGTGATGCAATAACAATTGAAAACCTTCACACGATTCTCTTATCTCTTTCTTATTATTTAAATGAATATAATCTGACTCCATACTGGATCTTATTAGAAGTATGTATAATATATAATACATGTATAATATATATGTACTGTATATATGAATATATAATGACCCTTTAAGCCGCAATCTAAATGTAGATTGCTTTAATCACCATAAACCCACTTCAACCTAAGGCCACACGTGTAAGACGTAATGAAATAGCTGTGTGTGTGTGTGTGTGTGTGTGTGTGTGTGAAAGGAAACAGCAGAGGTGTGACTTCATATTTGCTACCTGTAAGAACAAATGGTGCCAAGAAAAAAAGACAACAACAACTTTCTTTGGGACTTTTGTACTTTTATTAGCAGGTTCTCACGTTAGGTCTGGTGCAGCGTTGCATGTTCAGAGCGGAGAGAGGAGCTCTCACGTCTTTAATCTGTGAATAATTAAAACATCTTCGCATTTTTACTGGAAAACAGTGGCTCTACAAACTAGGAAAAAATGTGTTTTGTTTGTCTCGTTTGGATTTTTTATAACACACTTGCAAATCTCCATGTGAAGGCAAACATGTCATTTTTCAAGAAACCAAACCAAAATAGGGAATGAATCAAATGTATGAAGGTGGGCGGGGCTAATACAGTTGCCAGTAAGTGTCTAAAAAAGATCCTAAACAGCTGATTGGCTGGAAGAAGGAGATGTAGGAGAGAGAGAGCAAGAGAGAGAGAGAGAGAGTGTGTGAGAGAGAAAGAGAAAGACTGAGAGAGAGAGAGAGAGAGAGAGAGAGATAGGGGGAAATGCAAAACAATCTTCCAAACAGTATTCAAAGCTTAGCAGACTGTTCAACTAAAGAGAACACACACACACACACACACACACACACACACACACACACTTGTACATACACGCTCTGACACAAATGGACCAAATCTGAGTGAGTCAGACTGTAAATGTGTATCATGTGTGTGCGTGTGTATGTGTGTGCAAGTGTGTGTGATCACACATTATACATGTCTCTGCACGTCCTCTATTTCTTTTTCAATAATGCAGTGTTATGAAAGTGTTACTGACCACATGCAGCTTCCTCACACACACACACACACACACACACACACATACACACACACACACACACACACACACAAATTCTGGTGCTTTGTTTACTCTACTTGTGATTGTGTATAAATTAGTATGACTGAAGGGCAGGTATTAAATCAGCAGCAGCCATTTTCTGGCAGTTGAAGAGAAAATTATGATGAATCATGAGAAAGTCTTGAGAAATTACGCCTTCTTAAAGTGAGCAGAAAGTTTCGTGACGCTTATTACCAAGTGAAAGCCGGTCTCAGATAGTCTCGGCACGTTTGTTCTTCTGTCGCCAACAGCATTTAAACAAAGCGCTTCATTTCCACGTACCTTATACGCAGAAGGTTTGTTTCTTAATAACCAGCTGTCTATAGCTGTGGTGTGTGGAGGAAGGAGATGCAGGTTTTCTCTTGCATGCAGTTCCAGAGGCAAGAATTCAAGAACCTCGCATTGCTGCGCTGAACACTGAACCTCGCCGAGCTTCTATTTAGATTCGATTGTTTTGCATGTTTGCTTAATTCGAATGCCGAGCATGCGAGGGAAGCTGAGCAGATGGAAATCTCCCGTCCCGCTTCATTGCTGAACGTCCTTTTCTGTCAAAAGCCTTCTGCTCCTCACTCCGAGGGAGAATTGTCTGTTCATGCATATTTTGCTTTATTATCACGGCTGCCGCTTGACTAAAATTCATCTAGAAGCTCACTTTATTTTGCGTAGCTACCTGCAATTAATGATTTTTAAAAAAAAACTTGTGTTCGAAGGACCTGACAGCCATTTCACATCTACTGCGCTAAGTGTTATCCTTTTCTTGAATGTTCCACTGTTCTTTTCTGAGTTCACTATGGTCTCATTCTTCACTACTGCAACGCACTTTAACGTCTATTTTGAGATGCTTTACATTAAGGTTATTTATAATTCATGACCTTTCCAGTACTTTCTTCTAATTTGGCTCAGTTGAATTCATCTCTTTCATCTCAAACCATGAATATTAATACAAGTGCTAGTTACTTTGTTAATGTCATTGAAAGCGTTAATACACCCCATGAGTAACGTTAACAAAGCAACTCACAATTGTATTATAATAATGATTATTATTATTGGTTTAAATAATTAATCAAATAAGACAGATAAGCACCATCTGCGTTAACCAATGTTCATCTCATTACTGAGTGAAATGAGGCCCACAAAATGAATGACACATTAATGGTTTTCAAAGTGGACCCTAAGAACCTCCTACTTAAAAAAAAAAGGGTTTTATGTGTATAAATAATGGCAATTTGAATCCACTGGCAATTTGAAAAAAAAAAATCAGTTCCGTGGTTGAAGTGTGAATAGTTTGTTTGTACAATTGCTTTTTATTATTTATATTTTGGATGCGTTTGAGAAGAACCGCAGAGGGGCACAGTGACTTAGTGGTTAGCATGTTTGCTTCGCACCTCTGGGGTTGGGGGTTCGATTCACGCCTTCCCTGAGTGCATGGAGTTTGCATGTTCTCGCCGTGCTTTGGGGGCCTCCTCCGGTTTCTTCCTCCCAGTCCATAGACATGCATTGTAGGCTGATTGGCATTTCCAAATTGTAAGTAGTGTGTGTGTGTGTGTGTGTGTGTGTGTGATTGTGCCCTGTGATGGGTTGCCACCCTGTCCAGGGTGTCCCCCGCCTTGTGCCCCGAGTCTCCTGGGATAGGCTCCAGGCTCCCCTGTGACCCTGTGTAGGATAAGCGGTACAGAAAATGGATGGATGGATGGATGGATGGAGGAGAAGCACTGCCTGTATGAACATGTTCATTGCTGTTCACTGGTTTCAGAAATTCAGAACCGAGGTTGAAGCAAGTCCAAGTCCTCGAAACCAGAGTTCAGGAACGTTCAGTAACACGCTGTCATTTAATTCCTGATCATTTATATGGATAAAAAAAAGTAAAACAGTCAATCCTTAACATTTATGCGTTTCCATATTACAGCGTTTATTTTATTAATGCCGAAGTTCATGGCTGTTAGCGTTAGCGCCAACGAATGCGGTGATGTTCGTTAAGGGAACCTTCATGCAACTCATTACCCTGGTTCTTTTATTTAAATATGAATTTATGCAAGATGAAGGGCAGTGCCATGTTATGAGTTTCATTGTCATGCCATTGCTTACACTCACCTTTTCATTCGCTAGTCACCAGGTCATTAGCGCACAAGTTAGCAATCTAATTAGCTGCTTAGCAAAACATATGCTGTTAAAATCTATTGAAGTGTTAATAAATTAACATTACCTTTGATGGCATGCGTAATCAGTGTAAGATCTTTAACATAATTTGAACAACGTTTATCTATTTCCGTTACCCAGTCATTTATTTATAATTTATATTTATCTGTCTAGTCTGTGCTTAGCGGCTAAAAGGTAAGTGGAAAATCATCTGTTCATATCATATATGTTAGATGGTATATGTTAGATTTTTGTAAATATATAGCTGCAGCATGCTACATTTTTATGATTCTATGTTTTTTTTTTCTTTCCTGAAGCAATTATATTTCCTAACTAACGTCCACACTGCTTTCTCCATCATTCAGTCATAACGTCTGAAAGAACGAACTACGAATAATTCATACAAACAAACTAAGGAAATACAGGATTAGCATAACGTGTGCTGTTAAAAATGTAGTGAATTAGCGCGTTAATAAATGAACATTAGCTTTGACGATTATTACTGTCAAATATTTGATGAATTTGTGCTTATTTGTCATATCTAGATTATTAATTTAATTCATTTGAATCAGTTAATCACATTGGCTTGTGATGAAGCGTTTTTTACTTCTGTGACTTGTTGGGAAAAGTAGCTAAAATCTAGGACATTCTTCAAATCTGACTCACGCAGGTTAAAAAAACAGCTAAATGTCTACTATAGACATACTATAGACTGTGAGCTGCATATTAAACCGTGTGAATCAGGATATTCTTGTGTTGTGCGCCTTTTTTGGTTGACAGATTTATTTAAATGAAGGTTACTTCGGTGTCAGCAAATTGAACAAAACCGTTCCACACTTGTTCGTGATACTCGTTTCGTTCATCCAGCTTAAAATCCCGGGAGAAGTGAAATCTTTTCAGATGAGTGCACTCTTCTTTCCCCGTTGGCACAGGAAGCCGCACAAATCAGTGTGTGGATGAAAAAAAAAAAGAGAAGAGATGTGTGAGCACTGGAGCGTCCCTGTGGCTTATCTCGCTTTACCATACACACATGTTCTAACCTTGGCTCAGCAGGAGGAGGGGCAGGGATACAGAGAGAAGGAACACATGTGGCGACCTGTACCTCTGTCATTTAGAGCAATTTCCAGAGCTTTACGTGTCACATTCGTTCCTATTTTTATTGGTGTCTGTAACTTCAGGCGTTTTCCTTAAAGGAAAACTCCTGTGGTTTCATTTCCTCCGGACTAGTGCACATCAGGGCAGTCTAAGGGCAGCTGTTGAATTCACTCGATAAATGTTTCAAACACAAATTCAAGCTACAGCTGATGTAGAGGATGAGACAGAATTGAGAGAAAATGTTTTTGTTTTGTTTTGTTTTTTGCATGCTGATGTCACAAACTTGGGTGACGTGACGTTATGTTGGAACCCAGGGGTTTGTCCACAAGGTAACTCCGAAGTTATCCGGCTACGATCAGAGCTTGTTTGAACCTGTTTTCAGTCACATACTGAAATCAATTTTAGTTTTCGTTTATTGAAAAAACACACACCGTGCTAATTCCCGTCTTTTCTAACACAGGTCAGTGGCGGAGGCGACGGAGGTGGATCTGAACATGCGCGTGGGTTTACACACGGGCCGCGTGCTCTGCGGCGTTCTGGGGCTCAGGAAGTGGCAGTATGACGTCTGGTCCAACGACGTGACGCTAGCCAATGTGATGGAGGCTGGGGGGCTACCTGGGTAAGAGTGCGACCTCGCTGTATCATCACACACACACACACACACACACACACGCTTTTGTACCAAACTGTTTGCTATGCCTTTGAAGACATTGTTAAATTTTCACTCTCCATATTTGGCTTATGCAGTGTAATGATGTTTCACTCACACAATACTCAATGTCATTGACTATAATTACATTATGTTAATAAATGCTATAAATCAGTGCCATAAAAATCCTTTATTTATTTACCTTTTGCGGCTTTCTAACCCGTACGACTCAACGACTATAATATTATAATTTTTAACATTTACTTAATTGTTTTTTTCTTTATATTTTGTTGAGTATGATTATGGTCTTATTGAATATTATATATATATATATATATATGCCTATTGACTTTGGTTTTCTGTATGAAAATGTAATTTATTTTTCTTTTTATTGGAATTTTGTTACTTTTTTGTTTAGCTATTCTCTATGGAGACCCTGAACCTCAAGAAAAAACTTGAACTTGTGAAAACTTGAAGGTGCGAAAGTAACTAGTTATTATGACTTATTAAGTCATTATCTTAACTATTTATTTTTACTAACTTTTAGCTTTTAACTCGTCATTTAGTAACTTGTTATTTCAAGATATTATCTTGTTATTTTGACTTACTAAGCCAGTTTTTGACTTATTTTACTCATTATTTTAAGATATTATCTCATTATTTTGCTACTCATTATTTTAAGATATTATCTCATATTATAACAAATTACTAATGAGATAGTGAGTCAAAATAAGCAATTACTAAGTCAACATAACAAGATATCATGAAATATTGACGTACTAATTCAAACTAATTACATAGCACTCAAAAAAAAAAGAAAAAAATCACTCCTTGTGGTTCAGGGCTTCTGTAATCCTCTGCGGCGGCTGATACTGATATTAAATTGGAAATCTAATATTAATTAAAATGAAATTAAAATCTAATATCTGTCAGTAGCTTGGCAATGAAACTGTTAGCTTTAAACAGTACATTACATTGCAAGTTTTTTTCAATGGATATTTATGTTTATTAACAGCAAATAATCTGATGCATGTGGATGTCAAAAATGAAACCTTATACTGATGTTTTAGGTTGTTATAGATTATTAAGTCATTAATCAGGATTTATTAGATGTGAGAACTCTTTAAACTTATTTGCTTTGACCTTTCCGAGTGGCAAAACTTTAAGGCTTGAAATCACAGACATTTCCAGAGCTGTTACACGTAACCTTATCATTCAACTTCTCGACTCATTTTGATTCATGCTTGCACTTCGATTCACTTGTAAGAGTCAATCTGAGGAAATGAATCATTTGCCGATCACAGTACTTTATAAAATAAAGACAAATCTAAAATCTAAATATATATGACCTTTTCAAATCAATTAAAAAAAAGGGGGGAAAAAATCAATATTTTACAAGGCTACAATTTTTTGCACTGCTTTAGTCACACTCTCATCATCATCTCTTCACAACTGGTGAGTGTGTACCATATGACACAAGTGGCCACTTGTAGCACAAGGGAGAAGGATAAATAGATAATACAGAGAATATTTCACAACGCGCTTAGCCTTGGCACCAAGAACAATGTAGCTGATACCGTTTCTTTTAAACCTTGTACAAAATCATGTCTCAGCTGTGTGAATGGAGTAGCTGGAGATGTAAAATCTAATTGAAATGTAGCGAATCGAATGATTATCATTTCCGAATACACTTACAAGGAGATTTATCCCTGTTTTATGGATTGGTTCGGAAGCAGAACAGCATCATATCACAATCTCTCTCCTCCTTCAGGAAGCTACACTCATACCGACTCAAATTCCAAACGTTCATCGCGTATGAATAAGTAACGAGTAGCTGTGAGAGCCGGCGTTTTATGATGGATGTGGTTAATAACAAAGCCTTTTGGAAGAATGGTTATCTAAGCATCTAGAGCATTAGCTATCTACTTATCATGGATAACAAAGCACTTCATATATTCAAATAAGACTTTATAGGACATCACTAAAAACCCATTTCCTTTATCGGAGTACTTTCTGTCGTTTCTGCTTCCAGCTTCGTGGCGTATCTACAGAGAGAGACACAGCGCTTCTAATTAGTCCATACAAATGCCTCATCTCCGATTGTGGACTGTAGTTAAAGGAAAATTCCACCCTGAAACACATACGAAAAGTTTATTTTGAAATATTTGTGATGTGTTTCGCAATTCCGGTGCTAATTTATTGGTTGGCGTTGTATTTTCTTTATTCCTGTGAGAGGTTAGCAGTTGTGCGCTGCACTGATGTTGCAGAGGGACTTTGTTATTGCTGGCTGAGGTACAATTTTGTTAATAAGAGTAAAGAACTCTGTGATAACAGTCAGCTTTCGCCGTTAGTTTGTAAAAACAAAAGCTGCCACCACCATGCTTCATTTAGATCCATGATATGTAATCGCAATTTTAGGTACCAAAAGAGCAAGAGTTTTTTTTCTCACTCGAAATGTTCCAATCATATTAATGAGAAATCCAGCGTAGAAGTAGTGGAGTTAAACGCTGAAGTGAAAGTCCCAGCTATACAACATTGTTGCACTGAGTTACAGCAGAGACTCGGCTCAGCTAGTTAGTATTCTTCAAGATGACGAGCGCTACGGCGTTGATGTCAGTATTGGCATGAAAGTTGAAACTTCGGAATCTGTTTGAGCGGATGAGGAGGTGAGATATCTGGATGAACTAAAGGACTAAAGTGCCGCTGCATCGCTCTGTTTAGGTAGAGGGGGCTAAATGACACTGACATGGCTATCAGCAGGTGGTCGAACGGCATTGTGGGCAATATACGAAACTAATTTTTGATGAAAATTTAAATCAGAATGTCATTATTAAATGTGTCTTGGATGCTGTTTGAAGATCACATGTTAATTGGAAAGTTTTATATGAAACTTTCAGGGAGGATTTTTCTTTTAAGGTGGTGCTTTCTCTTTTCGGGTAAATAGAAAAGTGCACATCACTCGCTCCACGCTGGAGTGCCTGAATGGCGACTACGAGGTGGAGCCAGGAAACGGCCGTGAGAGGAACGCCTTCCTGCAGAAACACGACATCGAGACCTTCTTTATAGTGCCATCTCACCGCAGGAAGGTGTGTGTGTGTGTGTGTGTGTGTGTCAGTATGTGTAAAGTCTTATTTTTAAATGTCTGTTAATTGTGGGAATTTGGGATTTGGGGATTTGGAGGCCTCTCTGGTGGAAAAATGTCATTGCAAGCAATTTGGAACCTTTTGCAAGTTGCTATGCTGATTGATCTGATTGCGGCGAGTGGCAAGTTAAAGCACGTTCAAAGAGTATTCATGATGTAAATGATACAATTATGATGCTGCTATTGTACTGTTCTAGAAGTTACTGAAATATTGCTGAAAAGAAAAGCTTTATTGACTGATAGGGTTGCTAGCGCTTCCACGATTGGCTGATAATTATCCTCAGTCTTCCAGGATGGAAAAAAATAAATTCCCAGTGACTTTTTTGTGTGACTTATTTAAGTGACCTGAGAAACGACTTCAAAATTTAAGTGCTGTGTCTTAACCAATCATTAGGTAAAGAAGGAATTAGCCAGAGAAGCAACAAAAAAGGCCAAGGGTAACTTTCAACATGATGCTGCCACCACCATGCTTCATGTAGATCCATGATATGTAATCCCTGTAAATTCTTATCTCGCTCATCACGTTCCAGTCATATTAATTAGAAATTAAAGCACAGGCGCAATGGAGACAGTGGTGCAAAGTCCCAGAATGCAACTCAGCTCTACAACGTTGTTACGGCAGAGACTTGGCTAGTTAGGATTCTACGACATGACAAGTCCGATGGTGTTGATGGCAATATTGGCATGAAAGTTGAAGCTTCGGAAGCTGATCTGTTTGAGCAAAGTGTCTTAACCAATTATTAGCATGACCCCCATGATAAACTTCAGTTTCAGGTTATAACACTATAAAATGTGGAAAGATTCAAGGGGGTGAATACATGTGCGAGACACTGAAGCTTGACTGTGAGCTGGCAGTGGGTCTACAAGGAGGATTGTAGAAAAAAAATCTCGTCATTATCTTCCCGCAATTCCTTTAAGACTTAATTCAGTGAATTAACTCAAATGAAGAGCTTGTAAAGTGTGTGCAAGAAGCTTTTGGTAGGAATTGAAGAGAGTCCTCTTATCAATCCTCTTAGCTAATCCTCTTAGCCTGAATTCTAATGTATGGAAAGTATCAGCGAAAGACAAACGTGAGAAGCAACTTAAGCAATACAGTTGGAACACTGTGTGCTGGATTTGTTCTGCTAAGTCTTAGCAATAACTTTTTAAACGAAATAAACAAAATGCTTACAAATGTAACATTTTTTTATTGGTTCATTCATTCTTTCATAAGTGGCAAAACGTTGCTAACAGTGAAAGGAAATAGAAACTAGCTAGCTACAATTTTTAGCCTGAACATGGTGTTTTTATCCAGCATTAGCCACAGCATCATATGAGGCTAGTAAAGCTCTGAGTCAATAAGCTGTCCTGATTCCCTGTTTCCTGTTTGCGTTCACTCTCAGATCTTTCCTGGACTGATCCTTTCTGACATCAAACCTGCCAAAAAGATGAAGTTTAAAACGGTGTGCTACCTGCTGGTGCAGCTCATGCACTGCCGCAAGATGTTCAAGGCCGAGATCCCCTTCTCCAACGTGATGAACTGCGAGGACGGGGACAAGGTACCAAAACTTTCAGTGTGTGTGTGTGTGTGTGTGTGTGTGTGTGTGTGTGTGTTTATATGATTACTTGCGGCTAATTACATGTTGGTAATTAGGTTGGGTTAAGGTTGTTTTATAGTTATGATTATGATTATGGTTACAGTTACATTATGGTTACCTTATGGTTATGTTATGGTTACATTATGGTTTAGGTTGCGATTATGTCATTCATATTATGGTTATGTTATAGTTACATTATGATTATTGCTATGTTTGGCAACGCATATGGTTATATTATCATTGTCAAAGTTATCATTTGGTGACATTATTTTTATGGTTATGGCTCTATTATGGTCATGTTATGGTTACATTTAAAATACAGCTTGAAAAATCCAGATACAACCATCAGCTGTAGTGTGAGGTGTGTGTCTGCTGTCTCAAGCTACCATTTTTGCACACACCCACACACACACACACACACACACACACACACACACACACACACAGGATCACAGGAATGTGTTTCCATTCGCACTGTTCCACTTCCATTTCTCTTTCTTTCTCACCCGCCTCCCCAGTGTGATGTTCCTCAGCAGTACACATCCGACCTCCTCTCTTCTTCTTCTTCTTCTTCTCCATCTGTCTGTTCATCTCTCTCTCTCTCTCTCTCCCTGTACATCTCTATAATTACCACCCTCTCTCTTCTGTGTTGTGTCCCTCTCTCTTTCTCACACACTGCTGTGAATGACCTTTTCAGCGTGCACTCTTTTCTTTCTGCGTCTGATTCGGAGACTTCCTCTGAAGTGCCTCAGTATTGATCGCGGAGGCTTCCTGATGTGAAGGAAGTAGGGTTCTCCTTTATTTTTAGCCCTGTTTTCCTTACACTAAAATATATTCAGGTCTGTCTGCTGTTTTTTTTTTTTTTTAAAGGAGAAACACTGGCTATGCTGATTCTATTTTGTATCATTGCCTTACACGTTAATATCAGAATAGCTCCTGGACTGAATAAAACTTTTGACACGGCTTCCAGATTTGTGCATGGTAAATATTTTTAAAAGTTTTATATACAGGCAAAACCAAAATCATAGAAAAATGGCCATAATAGCCCCAGATCCTGAAGGGGTTAATATTGACCAATGCTGTTATACTCACTGTCAGTGCAATTTTTATAATTTGTTTAAATCCAAATACAAATCTCTATATCTTCTGGTTCTTGACTTGAAATCTGCTTTGTGAGAATATTGTAAAAATATAATTGAACTGACAATAGAGTTCTGTCCTGCCTTGTGTCCACAGAGGAGAGTTCTCCGCTCGGCTCCGGAGAAGCTCCGTAATCGGACCTCGGTTTCGGCCAACGTGACCCAGAGCAGCCCCGGCACACGGGTCAACCGCTACATCGGCCGTCTGATTGAGGCGCGTCAGACAGAGTCGGACACAGCTGACTTGCGCTTCCTCACACTCATGTACAAGTGCTCAGAGCGGGAGAGGAGGGTGAGCTGCTTCATCACATCCATAATTCCTAAACGTTATCATTTTACAGCCTCCCATTAGATCATCAAGTGTGTGTAAGTTAGTGATGGAACTGGAGGTCAGAAGAAGACCTGATTTATTAGACCTACATCACATACATCACACACTGAGAAAGTGAGAAAAGAGCAGAAATCCTGTTTACTCTGAACTCACTTATAAGGGCATTTCACCTCAGGACATCAATAAACATTTCCTGAATTGAATTATATTTCTCAACCAGAAGTAAAGTTCTCGCAGTGCAGGAGCATGGCGGACATTTTGACAGCCGGTTTCTGATTCCAGACTGACTTGATTAGGATCATGTCTGATTCACTACAGCACGTAGCTGTCCAACAATGTGTTTCGTTCACCGTGTGAGGAAATC
This sequence comes from Pangasius krempfi, assembly GCA_037576825.1. Classification (NCBI taxonomy): domain Eukaryota; kingdom Metazoa; phylum Chordata; class Actinopteri; order Siluriformes; family Pangasiidae; genus Pangasius; species Pangasius krempfi. Next base: position 3,337,303 of record CM074977.1, on the reverse strand, counting down.
ACACAGCTTGCGAGGTTTTAGTCACAGACTGTTTTTAACGCTGCATTTCTTAAAATGGCTCCTTCCACAACATCATCTTTGCAAGTAGACGCAAGGCAAGGTTAGAAAGCAAATAAAAACATTTCAGTGTCATTTTGGTGAAATATATATTTATGGTTTCTTAAAGTTGAGGTATGTCATAGGCAGAAAAGCAAGATTTTCACCAAAGCAGACTCCAGTTATCCACCAGCGTTCATCATCACTCTAAGAAACTAAGCCAAACTCGGTGAAAAGGTTCCAAAGGAAATGGCAGCCATTAATAACAGCATTTTATAGTGTCATATGGTCTGCACTTGAGGTGTAACGATACACTCTGGTCATGATTCGATTCCCAATTATGGCTTCACAATTCGAATCAATTTGTTTCAAAGAATATTTTGAACAAAGAAAAAGACCCCTTTTTTATTTCTGGATCATAAACAATGCAAATCAATGTGCAATTTTATCTTTATAAAGCTAAATAAATAAAAAAAAAACCATTATATTATAATCAAAATGTACTACAGGAAACATAATGAGCTCCGTAGCAGCGCCTGAGTCATTTTAACCAGAAATAGAGCTCCAAAGTCGGCTAAAATGCCCACTTCCACCATCTCTTTCTCAGGCACTGTAGATTGCAGCAGCATGGGGCTGGTGCCATTTAAGAGCTACTGATAAGCTGTTTTTAACTGATTCCTAGGAATGCTGCAGGCTCTCCACAAAAGAATCTGGCCATTTGACCAGTGTGCTCTCTATATATTTTAACTCTATGGGTTGTGCAAACTGTGCAATTGCATTAGATGCGTAATTCATAGAATGCTGATTTCCATGATGCACATCATCACATTTTTGCATTATGATGCATCACTACACCTCTAGTCACCATGTTACTTTGTGTTAAGGGTCTTGGCATGTATGTATGCATGTATCCAGGTGTTGAAACACCATCAAAGGGGTGAAATACAATGCGATTTTTCATTATTTTTGGCTGTTTTGCCAAACATCACCACAGCAACATCTAATGGGTTTACCTAGACTGCCTCACATGTGAATTATTCACTAACTCTGTAAACATCATCCTTGCAGTGAGAAGATTTTGTCACTTTCAACCTGATGTTCAAAGCACAAGCTTAAGTACATTGTTTCAGTGGAAGATTTAAAGATTTAAAAGTAAGAAATAAAACACTTCAGGATGAAGTGTAATGAAGCAGAGTTACTGTTACAACCCTGAAGTTGATTATTTTTCCAATAAGAGCACAACCTTAAGTCTTTTATTCCTCTTATACGACACCAATTTTCGAGCCATTACAACTGTTTGTATTTTTATCTTTTTATAGTTACATTTAGTGCTATGAAACTTCCACAAGACAAGTTAGTTCCTGTTCTCACTGACATTATAGCAGCTATAAACAGTCATTTAGTGCTATGGAACTTCCACAAAACAAGTTAGTTCCTGTTCTCACTGAAATTATAGCAGGTGTAAACAGTCATTTAAGTTACACCTTGACCTCTGAATGTTACAAAGCACTGACGTCGGAAACTCCTTCTATAAATGTTAATTTAACATCTCCTTACTGATGATTAAACTTTTCATTGTAGCATTATATTATATAGAGCAAGTCCCTGTGTAAGCTGTTATAAAAATGGCATCATATTCATATAAACCTGTGATTTGTAGCTGCACTATTGTCAGAGCTGCTGTTATAGAGAATTAATCAACATCAGATTAATCAGATTAGAGATTTCAACATACACACACACAAACACAGTACAGATACTATATATATATATATATATATATATATATATATATATATGAACTTTGGCATTTTCCTTTAATTCCACTGAGTTAGTTACTGTATATAAATAAGGAAACCAATCTAATCTCTCTCTCCGTCTTCTTTTCAGTATCACCTTATCCATGACGAGTACTTCACCGGCGCCGTGGTGCTGTCGCTAATCCTCGCTGCCTTGTTGGGCCTTGTCTACCTTCTCATCATGCCACAGTAAATCTATAGTATCTACTTTACCTCTTTTCTTAGCACTTGCCTTGTATGCTAAGCTAATCCTAACAGTGTTTGCTAGCATTATCAATCTCTATTATCGAGCATCAAAGTCTAGAGGAAGTAACATTTTTATTGCTAATAATAATCGAAAGCTAGCAGAGAGGCAGTTTTTATTATGTAATTGAATTTATGCTAACTGAGCTTTGCTAGCCCCTGTCTTTGCCTTTTACTCATTATCAGTTATTCTTGCTTTCTGTTTGCTTTAATTTTCTTTTTAAAAGTTTTCTTCTAACCCCTCTGTTAACATGTCATCCCTCTTTTTTTCCCCTCTTTCTTTTGCTGAATCTTAGGGGGACAGTAGTGTTGGTGCTGCTGGTTTTCTGCATCTGTTTCCTTGTAGCTTGTATCATGTACCTTCATGTCACTAGAGTGCAGGTAAACTATTAAACGATCATGTTTTACTACCCTGCCTTCATATCAGCATAGCGTGGCGCTACTCAGGTCGCTCAGATCGCTCTATGCTAGTTACTGGCAGTTGCTATAGTTTCACTGGTGGCACCAAGCTAGTGTTGTAGCCTATGAAAATTCAAATAACACATCTAACTAATATTAGTTTCTCATTTTGGATGGAAATAGCTTGTGTACGAAAAAGTAGAGGTGTCAACATCTATGCTTTAGCCGTAGCATTTTTGACTACTTGCTACCAGAAGAACCATGAAATGTTTTCATGGTAGAAAAGGCAGTTAGCTCTTCAGTTAGCGGCTACTTTCGCTTCCAGGCACGTTGACTTTATCCAGATGAACTTTGACCTCAAATTCACAAGCGTCTGTCTTGTGAGCTTTGAACGAAATGACAGAAATATAGAGTAAAAACTAATTATCTAAGAGCTTAATAAGGCTGTGAAAGGAGAAACACTGACGTGCTTTCAAAGTCAATTTGCGCTAATCGTTTCCTTTTGTTCAGAATAAAGTCTTTATCAAGTTCGCTGCTTGTCACTGAACGTCGCTATAAGTGGATTTACGAATTTGAATTCTCTGTATTAATGTGTGTGTGTGTGTCTTTCTCACTCAGTGTTTTCCAGGGTGCCTCACCATTCAGATCCGCACGGTCCTGTGCGTGCTAATAGTGCTGCTAATCTACGCTGTGGCGCAGGCGTGTGTGGTAAGACTTCGTTTTCAACATCATCATCATCATTGTCAACATTAAAGGAAAAGTTCATCCTAAAACACATTAAATATGTTGAATATTGAAATATTTTGTGATGTGTTCCACAATTCTGGTGCTGTATTTTCTTTATTCCTGTGAGGTTAGTGGTTAGCGGTTAGCAGTTAGCGGTTCTGTGCTGCTCTGATGTGACACGTGAGACTTTGTAGGTGCTAGCGCAGTTACAATGGAGTATAATAGGAGAAAAGAAATAATATCTTAATATATTCCGTTAAATAAGTAATTCCCAACAGTCCATCTGTTAGACTGTCAGGAAGTGAGTTTAAGGTTGAGAAGTCCAGATGAGTGTGTAACCGCTGTTTCCTGTCCAGGTGGGCTGCATGCCCTGGCTCTGGGCCTCCACCTCCAACACCTCTATAGTGATCATAGACACGGTGGGCGGAGCTAACCGCACCATGCCGGAGCTGCCGTGTGACGGGGTGCAGTACGCCTTCCTGGCGTGTGTGATAGCCACGGTTACCATGGCGCTGTTCCTGCGAGTGTCCTGGCTGCCCAAGCTGCTCCTGCTGCTCGTGTTAGCCGTCAGCTTCATCACCGTGCTGGAGCTGAGCGGATATCGCCGAACCGTGACCGGGTCAGAGTTCACGTTCTCTGTTCACGTGTGTGTGTTAAAGAATACAGTGTTTCAGCGCTATTTAATTCTCTCTATTTAAAAGGTAGGGCTGGGAGGAAGGGGAAAAATCAGAAAGAACGAAGGAACTCTTAATCAGAGGCATTACTCATCTCATGGAGTGAATTTCTTTATGAATAAAATTAATGAGACGAAAGTGAGTTTACGTGTATAATCTGAATCATTTATGACTGTCTAATCTATCTAAATAATGTAATCTCTCTCTGTCTAAATAATCTAATCTATCTGTCTGTGTAAATAATCTAATCTATCTGTTATAATCTTTGTCTAATCGATCTAAATAATCTAACCTCTCTGTCTAATCAGTCTAGAAATCTAATCTGTGTCTAATCTGTCTCAATAATCTAATCTATCTGTTATAATCTATTTGTTTAACTATCTAAATAAATCTAATCTATCTGCCTAATCTGTGTTTAAAAAATCTAATCTATCTGCCTAATCTGTGTTTAAAAAATCTAATCTATCTGCCTAATCTAGCGAAATAATCTAAACTATTTGTTATGATCGATCTCATTATTTATTCTATCTGCCTAATCTATCTAAAAAATCTAATCTATCTGTCTAATCTATTTAAAATATCTAATCTATTTGTTATAATCTATCTAATAATCTAATCCATCTGTCTAATCTACCTAAATAATCTATTCCATCTAAAAAATCTAATCTCTCTTTCTAATCTATCTGTTATAATCTATCTGTCTAATCTTTCTTAAAAAATTATAATCTATCTGCTAAATTATACTTAATATTCTAATCTATTTGCCATAGTCTATCTAATAATCTATCTAAATAATCTAATCTCTCCATAGTAATCGATCTAAATATTTATAAAATGCTGAAAGATGAATGTGGAAGCCATTTTGTTCCATTAAATCAGTGACTAATATAATAATTACAGTAAGCACTCATTCATCCAGCAATACATCAGTGATATTCTACACTCCTGTTAGAGTCATTTAAACGCTCACCATCTTCTCATTCATGCATCATCCTATTAGTCATTTTTAATTTACACTTTTAAATTGTGTCTCGTGTTTATGTTACACCGTAGTACATTTGACAGGAAAGAAAACAAACATTGTTTCATTGTTAAGTCCGCATTTTCTATCCTTGATTTTTTTTTTTTCGACTGTTTGGGTTTAAAGACAGTGTTGAAAACAAACCCATCTCAGATGCTTTTACTCCAGAACAATCTGGCAACCTCGGAGATGTGAGCTACTGTACACGCATCTGATTTTATTCATCTGAACGTGGAGCTGCGTAACCCGATTCTGAATACGAACTTTCCCCGACACGACCTTGCTGTCTACAAATTTACATGAGATTGAGAGATTAGATTTAGACAGAATCTAATCTGAGCACAGAGCTGAGAGTCGGACAAGTGAGTCAGCTTTCTCCAACTTTAGTAAAAGTTCAGTGAGTGAGTAAGTCCTGCTATCTTTTATTCATCCACAACATTAAGGTTTTAGGTTACAAAACTAAATACATATACATGATTGTGTACACACACACACACACACACACACACACACACACATACACACACAGCAGAAGCATTAATCACTGTAATGACTCCATGTGTATCTTCCTTCAGTGCTGCTCTTTCAGGGCATGCTATTTTTGACAGTGACCTACACTATGTTTGTGTGTGTGTGTGTGTGTGTGTGTTAAGCCTAAATATAAGTCGCCGTGTTCCCCTAAAAGTCTCAGCTCCAGTCCTCTTTCCAGCTGTTTGAGAAATAGGCCATGGGTCAGATTCAGGGAGATTTCCATAATAATGATAGTTAAAAGATATGTCAATCCGCTGTAATGAAGTTGTGTGTTTAAGCGCTCCCTTTTTTTTAATCGACCTCTCCAAAGCGTTTGAAGACGAGCCGAGCTTCATTAGAGCCACACGTAATCAATCAGGACACAAAACATCCGCCCACTCAGCACAGCGGCCTCTTATATAACACTGAGAGAGAGATGCAGAGACAGAAAGGATGGATGGATGGATGAATTAATGGATAGCCTCTAGAATTATTAGCACCTGTCCTAAAAATGAGAAATAAATCGTATAATTGTATAAAAGTTCTACACAATAAATCAAATTGTCAACTCGAACAAATATGAGAAAATATTGATCTTTTTTTTGAGAATGTAAAAAAATGTAAAATATTCAGAATGAACTGAAGTTCATTCTCTTTATAGCTACTTCTTTAGAGGGTTTAGAGGTTTTTTTTAATATATGAACCCAAATTATTGACAATTAAGAAAAAAAAAATTTAAATGGCTAAAAAAAATTTAATTTTAAAAATACATAAATGTTTAAGTAAAACAACTATATAATGTTCCCATATATTTGAGTTGAAAATCTCACTACATGTATTTTTCTTTTAATATATTAATTGTGCTAATAATACAGTTTAATACAAAATTATTGAGAGCACACAGACTCTGCATCGATCAGGAAAGAGGCACAAATGAACTTAAAGGGATGGATAAACATTTGTCTGAAAGGTTCAACTGAAACCCAAGAAAGCAACAAAGGAGCTGGAGGCATCATGTATCAAAGCACAGTATGTACATCCACCATTAAGAGAGTCCTACATCACCATGGCCTGGAAGAAGCAAGAGCCTACTCTAACACCGGCATAAAAAACCAGACTGAAGCTTGCAGGTGATCACCAGCCTTTTGGAGGAGGATTCTCTGGTCAGAAGATAATGATCAGTGCTTTATAGGCAGGAAAAAGGGTGAGGATTTTAATCTGAAGAACACCATCCCAACTGTGAAGCACGGTGATGGCAGCATCGTGTTGTGGGAGTGTTTTGCTGGAAAAGGGACTGGTGCACTTCAGAAAATAGACATCATGAGGAAGGAGGATTACCTAGAAATACTAAAGAAACCTCAAGATATCAGCCAGAAAGTCCAGCCTTTGTCTTCCAACAGGAGAGACAGACAGACAGAGAGATAGACAGATAGACAGACAGAGAGACAGACAGATAGACAGACAGAGAGATAGACAGATAGACCGACAGACAGACAGACAGAGAGATAGACAGATAGACCGACCGACAGACAGAGAGATAGACAGATAGACCGACAGACAGACAGACAGATAGATAGAAAGATAGATAGATAGATAGATAGATAGATAGATAGATAGATAGATAGATAGATGTCTTTAGCCTAGGTGTATGTAAACTTTTGGAAGACAGACAGACAGATAGACAGATAGATAGATAGATAGATAGATAGATAGATAGATAGATAGATAGATAGATAGATAGATAGATGTCTTTAGCGTAGGTGTATGTAAACCTTTGGCAGACAGACAGACAGACAGACAGACAGATAGATAGATAGATAGATAGATAGATAGATAGATAGATAGATAAGGGGAGAGAAAGGAAATGAACAGAAACTCATTAGAAAGGGTTAAAAGGAAGGAAGAGTGAACAGAAAAGATAAAAAAGTGACATTCGAAGGGATGAGTAAGAAACACACATCTATCTTTTACAGTATAATATGTAAATGTTAAGGTTTTCTTGTTCATAGCAGATGCTTTCCGAAGCCCCGGAGGTTTCCCGTGTTCTTTATTTGTCTCAGTCTGCCCTTTATTCCAGCGCTTTGTCCCCGGCTCCGTTTCCTCCCGTACACTTTACTCCTGTAGGCTCCAGACTGCGGCGCTCACTTCGGTGTGCTTTTGTTCCGCACTCTATTTCAGACAGGCTGCGGTTAGAAAACAGACACTAAAGTGCGCTTCGGTATGTGTGTGTTTGACTCACAGCAGGGCACGGTGGAGTGTTTTCTCTTCTCTAACACACCTGACTCAGCTCATGAGCTCGTTAACACACTCGAGTCGAGTCGAATCAGGTGGGCTTGAGGAGTCCGCCCCTCTCTTTACACCACTTGGAGTGTATATCAGAAGAATTTATTAGATAAATGACCCTCCGTGGTGTTCGCTACAGTGTGTGTTCCTGCACGTCAGGGTCCGATGTGTGTTAAATAATCGTGTGAGCATTCCTGAGCCCTCCACATCGACAATGAAATGGTTAAAGAAACACAAAGTCAGTGTGATGAATTAGTACCAGAGCCGGGTTGCCTCTGCCAGGAGGTTCAGGCTTGGATATTTAGAATGCTTTCAACAACATTATGATCCTGAATATACATCAA
>CM074977.1:3304909-3329258 GCA_037576825.1 Pangasius krempfi | reverse complement strand
GGTTGCCTCTGCCAGGAGGTTCAGGCTTGGATATTTAGAATGCTTTCAACAACATTATGATCCTGAATATACATCAAAATATTTAAATAAATAAAAAAGACAGAAACGGTTAAAGAAACACAAAATCAGTGTGATGAATTCTGAGTACCAGAGCCAGGTTGCCTCTGCCAGGAGGTTCAGGCTTGGATATTTAGAATGCTTTCAACAACATTATGATCCTGAATATACATCAAAATATTTAAATAAATAAAAAAGACAGAAACGGTTAAAGAAACAAACAAATGAGTGCGTTTTCTTGAAAGTCTCTGGTTTTAAAGAAGTAACAAATAAATCGAAAATAAAAACGTTTTAAATATGTATTTACATTTAAAAACGACGTAGCTGCCTGAGTTGAGAATATCACTCGCATGTTATTGTTTTGAAAGTAAGAAAGAAAGAAAGAAAGAAAGGGGCTTTTCACACTTGAAAGAGTTAACCCTGGATCATTCGAAACCCCGGGTAAACAGAATGCTGGGTTATCTTGTTTCATGCTTCACATTGCTCATACTTTACCCGGGGTTAACAGTTAATCCCGGGTTTTCGTAATCTGACGTGTCACACTGTACACTCCTAAACCCTGGGTTTACCTTCTTATCTGCATATTCGCGGTGTCAACAATCGTGATTGGATAAATACAGTGCGTGACCGCTTTAAATAACGGCTCGTCTCATGCTTTCAGATCAGTGAGAAAAAAAAAAGGTACGTAAATCCTCCTTGGCTGTTTTAAGACTCCTGAGACACACAAAGGCAAGAACACCAAGAGGAACAAATTACATGAATATGTTAGTGAATTCCTTTTACGCATGGAGAAACCTGTGTTTACTTGTACAGTAGCACACAGTGACTGTAGAAAGCACGTGATATGAGACACACACTGTTCAGAGCAGGGTTTCATAACCCGGGTAAAAAGCCGTGCTAACTCTGCTTCTGAATTACAAGTGTGAAACGTTCCTCTAGCCGAGGTTAAAAGTGGGGTTTAGAACGACGATAACCCAGGGTTAAGTGCAATGTCAAAAGCCCTAAGAAAGAAAGAAAGAAAGAAAGAAAGGATGGACAGAATACGGAAGTGACACTTGTGTTGTTTTCTCTCCACAGCGCGGGTGTAGGGTCACTGAACATTCGCTCGTATGAGCCCATCCTCTCTCTGCTGCTGTTCTCCAGCGCTCTGGCCCTGCACTCACGCCAGCTCGAGCTCAAACTGCGCCTCGACTTCCTCTGGGCCACTCAGGTTAGAACCCTCACATAAAACCCTTTACACAGAACCCATAGAATTCTCATGCAGAACCTAACGAACCCTAACATAGAACCCATAGAATCGTCACATAGAGCCTCACACAGAACCCATAGAACCCACACACAAACCTATAGAACCCTCACAAATATCCCATAGAACTGTCACATGGCACCCTCACACAGGCAAGAACACATAGAACCCTCACAAAGAACCCATAGAACCCTCACAAAGAACCCATAGAACCATCACACAGAACCCTCACACAGAACCAGCACACAGAACTCATAGAACCCTCACAAAGAACCCATAGAACCCTCACAAAGAACCCATAGAACCCTCACACAGAACCCATAGTACCCTCACACAGAACCAGCACACAGAACTCATAGAACCCTCACACAGAACCCATAGAACCCTCACACAGAACCAGCACACAGAACTCAGAGACCCCTCACACAGAACCCATAGTACCCTCACACAGAACCCATAGTACCCTCACACAGATCCAGCACACAGAACTCAGAGAACCCTCACACAGAACCCATAGAACCATCACATAGAACCCATAGAACCAGCACACAGAACTCATAGAACCCTCACATACATTTCAGTTTCTCCAAGTACAGAAATGATCATATTACTAATCACAGTGTACATGACTGTACACACCGTAGTCATACAGAGTGTGAACACAAGAAAGGGCAGATGTGCAGAAAAAAAAGAAAGAAAAATGGGGGAAATAGAAAAGGAGTGTTACAGGAAGCAAAAAAGGAAGGAAAGGGATAAAGATGGAATTAAAGGAAGGAAGGAATTGAAGAAACATGAACAAAGGAAGGAAAGAAAAAGAAAGAAAGAAAGAAAAAGGAACTGAAGGAACATGAATGAATGAATGAATGAAGGGAGGAAGGAACAAATGAACAAAGGAAGAAAAGAAGCGAAAGGAAGGAAAGCATAGGAAAAAACTGACCAATCAGAATGGAGTATTGAACAGAGCTGTGATGTATTTAGCTATAGAAGTATAAATGCAGTTAGAATGACACACGTAGGAGTACTTCAGTGAGTGTTACAGTGTGATTAATGTGCGTGAAATGTCGTACATCACACACACACACACACACACACACACACACACACACACACACACACACGGTGTTCTTATTTTATTATTAGTGTGCTGTGATGAAACCACTCGGGGTCACTGAGGTCATTTTCATGATGCTGTTTTCTACAGCACTGGTACAGTGTGTATGTGTGTGTGTGTGTGTGTGTGTGTGTGTATGTGTGTGTGTGTGTGTGTTTGCTGCCAGCTTGTTCACTACTGTGTGTTAGCTCAGTTAGCATTGGCACCCTTCCAAGGTTAGAAAGGTGGCACTCTGAGCATGTGTGCATGCGTGTGCGTGCGTGTGCGTGCGTGTGTGTGAGTGTGTGTGTGTGTGTGTGTGTGTGTGTGTGCACTTCCCATATTTACACAGCATGATTTGGTGACCTACATTACACCCAGGTTAACTAATACACAACATCAGCCCTTTATTCTTTTACATCACTGAGCCTTCGCAATGTACTGAATATTAATGACGTGATTACTGTAAGACTCCGCTTAAATTTCATTACAATGCGGCAATGAAATGTTTAATAATGATTTCACAAAGTGTCAGTATTATTCATCAGTAATATTTTAGCGAATCAAATGATCAATTACACGTCATAACACATCACTACACGTCATTACACATCATTACACGTCATTACACTTCATTACACGTCATAAAACATCATTACACGTCATTACACGTCATAAGACATCATTATATGTCATTACACGTCATAACGTCATTACACGTCATTACACGTCATAACACATCATCACACATCATTACACGTCATTACACGTCATAACACACCATTACACGTCATTACACATCATTACACGTCATTACACGTCATAAGACATCATTATATGTCATTACACGTCATAACGTCATAACACATCATTACACGTCCTAACACGTCATTACATGTCATAACACTTCATTACATGTCATAACACGTCATTACACGTCATAAAACATCATTACACGCCATAACATGTCATTACACGTCATGACATCATAACATATCATTACATGACATAAAATGTCATAACATCATTACATGTCATAACATGTCACAACACATCATTACACGTCATTACACGTCACTACACGTCATAACACATCATTACAAGTCATTACACGCCATAACACGTCATTACACATCATTACACATCATGACACCATAACATATCATTACACGACATAAAATGTCATATCATTACACGTCATAACACATCATAACACATCATTACAAGTCATTACACGTCATAACATGCCATTACATGTCATAACACATCATTACACATCATTACAAGTCATTACACGTCATAACATGCCATTACATGTCATAACACATCATTACACGTCATTACATGTCATAACACATCATAACACGCCAGTACATGTCATAACACATCATTACACTCATGGTTAGCAACCCAATCTATAACAGTTTTACACTCTAGTTACACACTAATATTTTACACACTAATATTGTGAATAAATTATGAGTATAAATTTTTGTTGATTATTTGCGTAAATTTTTTTTGTATATTCACAGATCTCCGTATCTCGCTGTCACTCCATCATTGTTCAGTGAAGTTTAGCTAGCTAGTAGCTAGCAGCACGGGGCAGACACTAGTGCTATAGTCGACCTGCTTTAGGAAAAGCTTTCTTACTCGTGAGGAGAGGCTGAGAGTTCAGCAGCGCTCACTGCTACAGAAACAGTGGTTATTTATTTTTTAGCATGGCCCGCGGTGGTATTGCGGTGCGTAAAAGGCCTGCGTCACTGTTTCGGAGCTGATGTGAATGTTCGATAAAGCTGCCTAGCACATAATGGAATAAATTAGAGGCGAAACCGCCCTGAGGCCTTCATTACATAACGCTGAGAAACACAAACGCACAGAAAACAAAGAGCTCCTGACACAACGCTTACACAACCTCGCTGAACTTTGTCCTCACTCAACCCCGTAATGTAATACACACGGTCTGACACTGCACACACACACACACACACACACACACACACACACACACTGGCTCTGTGCTGACATCTAGTGCTCACCTGAGGAAAACACTCACTCACAGTGAGATTTTATAATTAATAATAATAATAATAATAATAATAATAATAATAATAATAATAATAATGAAAAATAAAGACCAGTGATCAAAAATCTATTTATTTATTTATTTATTTATTTATTTATTTAAACATAAGCATTGTTAAAATATGTATTTATTTGTTTTGCTTATGTATTTATTTGTTTGTTTTTTAGCAAAAACATTTATTTATTTATTTATTTATTTATTGTTTGTTTGTTTATTTACTTAAAACACAGGGTAGTATTCAATTATTTATTCATGTGTTTATTTGTTAATGACAGTATTGAAGAAAAGTAATTTATGCAATAATTTATAATCGAGTAATTTGTTATTATTTCATTATTTATTTACTAAATAAAACACAGACTAGCGCTTGTTTGCGTGTTTGTTTATTAAAACAGACTAGTATGTATCTGTTTATTTATTTGAATGTTTATTTAAAACCCGCTTGTATTCAACACCAAGTTATTCATTTATATAATTAGCGATAACGTAGAATTATACAGGTATTACACTGCGGATGTGAAGGATTCTCTGGAAATTTGATTACAATTCATAATATATAAAGAAATCCGAGTCTTATAAAAATGCCCCGGATATTAATTTGCACTTTTATTGCGATTTCTATTTAAATGTTTGAATTGATGAAGGTCATTGTTCTGAAAGACACTTTTGTATTTCAGAATTATTTGTAATAATAATATACAATAATAAAACTTTTTTTTTTCTGTAAACGTTCATTAGACAGAAAAAAAAAAATCAGAACGACGAACCTTTTTTAAATTGAAAAAAACAACATTTTGTCGTTGACCGACACATAAAACTCGAAATGAAAAAAAAAGAGTAGTTTTAAGATTATTTCTTACATCCTGTATATTAATGAGAAAAAGCAAGCATTATGGATGTAATGAGCCTAAAGCTTGACTAGAGAAATAATAAATTAATGAGCATGATTAATATAATGAATAATATGTGAAACTTGGGTTGACTTGAAATGGCAAATAATAATATATGAATGATCTAACAACTTATTAATTGCATTCATTCATTTTTAAAATATAAATCTATGTCTTTCTGTATCGCTGTATCGAAAGCTGGCTAGTTGAACAGGCTTTCATGCTTGATGATTAAATAATTGGCGTTTTCTTAAAAAAATGTAATTAGAGTAATTAAATATAGACGCGACTTGGTAATGACGGCTCTCACACCTTCACTTTCCTGGGCTTTAAGAGTTAACATTAGCAGTGAATTTCCTGGTAGCATGTGGCGGATAAGCGAGTGCGTGATGTGTGTGATGGTAGTGGGTTGATTGGTCAGTTTCACTGTAATGATAACGCTTACGAAATGGAGAGGTTTTGTGTGTCCAGGCTGAGGAGGAGAGGGACGGTATGGAGAAGGTGAAACTGGACAACAGGAGGATTCTCTTCAATCTGCTTCCAGTCCACGTGGCTCAGCACTTCTTACTGTCCAACCCCAGGAACATGGTGAGAGACAGCAAGCTTTTACAAATCCAAATGTATAGATTAAAAAATATAGATTCTTTGTACTGACTTGGAAGGGTGTCCAAACTTTTGCACGTGCCAAAATAACTTTCTTGTTATTTGTTAAGGTAAGCAAATATCAAGTAACGTTTGCATTAACATTTGCAGAAAAATTGTCTTAAAAAAAAAATCCTTTTAACTTGAAAAATCAACAAAATGTGTATATTTGGTGATGGGTGCCAAAACTTTTGAAGACAACTGTTTTGATTTTTATTCGTTTATTTGTTTTGTGTTACTTACATTCTTACTCGTTTATTTATTTATTCATTTACAGGATCTGTATTACCAGTCGTACTCCCAGGTCGGCGTGCTCTTCGCCTCCATTCCCAACTTCAACGACTTCTACATCGAGCTGGACGGAAACAACATGGGCGTGGAGTGCCTGCGTCTGCTCAACGAGATCATCGCTGATTTCGACGAGGTCAGTCTCCGTCTCTCCCGCCAACCAATCACACACTTGTCCTGCACGTCATGTGATCTTAATGTATCCTGCTTCCTGTTCGTTCCCCAGCTCATGGACAAGGAATGCTACAAAGACATCGAGAAGATCAAAACCATCGGCAGCACATACATGGCAGCGGTGGGTTTGGTTCCCACTACAGGCAGCAAGGTGAGCGCTTCTACTGACTTCGAAAGGTCAGAAAGATGGCATCTAGTCAAAGCAACGAGGCAGAATCAGATCTAAACATCTAGTTGAGCAGATACAGGTTCCTGGCGCTCTGACAGTCCTGGGATTTAAGTTTGCAACCTTTTGGTCACTAGTGCTCCCCTTAACCAGTGTGTTTATTTCAAAATAAATCATTTCTATAGTTGTGTCAAATATCTTGAGTTAAATATCTCAAGAAGCGAATGACAACTCATGTTTTCAACCTGACGCCTATAGCAGATAGGCTTTAAATTTAAAGTATCTTGTACTAATCAGAGTTTTTACTCCCATGCTCCAGGTTAAAAAGTCCACTTCGGCACACCTGAGCACAATAGCAGACTTCGCCATCGAAATGTTCGACGTCCTTGATGAGATCAACTACCAGTCTTACAATGATTTTATCCTGAGAGTAGGTAAGCTGTAGCCATGCATGTTTAAGACTCATGCACTGGAAGATTCCTCTGAAAGCAGCCACTGGAAAATTCCTGTCACACTATTTATGAGGTTTTTCTTTGCTCACAGGTATAAACGTAGGTCCAGTGGTGGCTGGTGTTATCGGGGCTCGTAGGCCTCAGTATGATATCTGGGGCAACACGGTGAACGTGGCCAGCCGTATGGACAGTACCGGAGTCCCGGGAAAGATCCAGGTCCGCATGCCTTTCTTCCTTAATTATTGATTTATTTTAAACCTTTTTTTTTTTTGGTGCGAAGCCCTCACTCAGCTGTCAAATCCGCAGAATTGTTGACTTCTCGAATCCGATTGGTCAGAAGGTGTTGATTCGTTTTCTACAACAGCAGCTCTGACAATAGTGCAGCTACAAATCACGGTTTTAGTCGTCTGCATATCTCAGAATATTCAAAGTTGTATCCACTAGGGGGCAGAAAAGGGCTGACACAGCCACATCCGGAAATATCTTCCTTAGCTACAGTTTTGCATGTCACCAATGAAAATGGCGACAGTGAACGAGGCTACTTTATTGACTTCAATATCTTGCGAAGGCGGTGGAAACATCGTAGCTGCTCACCAGCGTAGATGGTATGTTACGCTATTAAATCAGTCTCTTCATGGAAGCGGCGAGTACGCTTTTTCTTGTCCTACGTCGTATCATACTACAGCGCCCCCACTGTTTACGCAGGATGCCTAGCGATAATTTCTGAGGATGTGCACATACAATGCTCCAAACGACCTCAGGGTGCACGTGGCAGCCATTTTGTGTATATAAACGCGAGTATAATCCAGGCTTTAGACGTTGCACTTTTTGCGGTTTCTCAGGACAAGCTGCATTTTCTTGTCTTATTAACTTCAGAAGAACAGAGAGGGAAAAACGGAAAGACGGTGACGTACATGAGATTGTGAACTATCTTGCGTTGCGGACATTTCACAACTTGAAATGCAACTATAAATGGATAAAATATATGATGTGTCATTCTTTAATGAATACAAATTATAGCAGTAGGCAAACTGAAATATTTTGGGACATGCTGTTATTGGAAAATAATCAATATTGGGTTGGTAACAGTGACTCAGCTTCATCACACCAGCACATTGTTTATTATTTTACATTGACTAGCAACTGCTAGTGTAGCTATGAGATTTTAAGTGATATGTTAGTACCAAGACAGTGAAGAATGTCCTGTATTAGATTCTGTACAATAATGTTACTTGTATCTTCTCTGTAGGTAACAGAGGAAGTGCACCGCCTGCTGCAGAACGACTACGACTTGGTGTGTCGCGGCAACATCAGCGTAAAGGGTAAAGGTCAAATGGTGACCTACTTCCTGGAGGGCAGGTCTCAAGGCGCAGGCCCGAGGGCACCCGAGCGCCGAAGGAGCACGTACGCAATGGGCCGCGCTGCCAGGGTCGGGGTTGGATCTGCACAAAGCTCCGCCCACAACCCTGCCCACTGTCGTTCTGCGTCTTATATTGTGCACGAGGAGGATGGTGAGGAGGACACTGAAGAGGAGGAAGGAGAGGTTTAAAGATGAACAGGGGGTGATAAGGGAAAGAGTGTCAGTACGGAGCGTCAGAAAGGGGCCGCTCCATTATCATTGCAGGATTTTCTTCTGACTCAGTGGAGCGTCAAAGACGAGCACGAGGCGTCCGGCCCCCGAAGGTTTTACACACTACGAGGATAAGCTTGCGATGAGAAATGTGCAAAGAAGAAACTGAAAGATGGAATTTTGTCTTCCCTTTCTAAGTGAACGATCACCTGCTTTGGTTTCGGCGACGGAAATACTTCGTTCTTCTTTTCAGTGTTTAGATTTCAATCTGCACACTCGTCTTTTCCAATCAGAGGCACGGCTGGGGATTACAGACACCCTGTTTAGTGGGTGATTTTTGTGCACACATAAAAGGAACTTCTAAAGCTTAAAGTCGATTATTTACAATATTGACATCAGGACTGATTTTTTTATGTATCATATGCCAAGACTACCTGATCTGCTGTAAATACTTAGATGTTCTATAAACTTTGTGTACTTTTTGTATGCTATTCAGTGAGGTTGAGTGGAGCTGAGTGTGTATGCATGTGTTTGAGGTGTAATGAAGATAGCACAGACGACATTTTAAAAGCAATTTAGCAATTAAGCGATAGGCTTTATAGGCTTTTTTTTTTCGTTGTTGTTGGTAATTTGCGGATCTTTTTGCGTAGCTGTTGATTAATCAGGGAGGGTGACCAGCACCCAAACTGCTCTACTTCATTTGATCTTTTTCAGGTTATGCGACTTGCCTTGCTGCACCGACAACTTTTCTAACGTGAGATTTGTGGAACTTTCTTATCAGGGCACTTCTATTAGACGTTATAAACTGACTTAACACGAGTAGATGCAAATACAAGGACACATTCAGCACCAACGAGTTCTTAACGTCAAAGCTAACGATGGACTAGGAACGCTATAGACGTTCTCTGATCCGTGAAGGAAGTTACGATTACACGATCTTTGGTTCATCATTGCATTAATTCATTAATAAAATAATCGTGAGTCATGTATCGCTGGTTTAAAACATTGTTAAGACAAAAAGGAATATTAGCAACAAAAAAAAAGTACCAACGATGATTAGCATATTCTGAATTTTTGACCTAATTTAGCTCTGTTTTTCTCTTTCTTCGAGGCATGTTTTTGTGCTGGTCATGAGTAAACGAAAGTGGATTAGGAAATGCTGGCGCGTACAGAGGGAACGTTTGCACTCTGAAGGCAATGACGTCATGTTGAGCGGAGTATCTGAGCCATACACAGGTATATAAAGTCACAGGGTGCTTTCACATCTGCAGTGTTTATTCATGTGTTCTCTGCCTCGGTGTGGTTCTTTCGACATTTAGCAATCATACTCAAGCGTGGAACACAACAACCGGTCAGAAAGCGTCTGAGCGAGGTGGTCTCGGTCCGCTTCCACGCGAACCCCAGTGAGAAAGCGATTTGACTCGACTAGATGAAGTGAATCAAACATGCCATGTGTTTTGGGCTGCAGTCAGGGTTGCCAGGTCTCAGTGAAATTTCCAGCCCAAGTACATTTCAGAAACCACACAAAAAAAACGGAAAAGTAAGTATTTTTCTTGTCTTTGGCAACCTTTATTCAGGAAACAAGTTACCGTGGTGTGCGCGCATTTCTAATTTGCTATCTCTGCACTATGGACATTATCCACTCCATAATGTTATTTCCAAAACAGAAATCATTCTGTACATCACAGATACACTGTCCACACTTGCTCTTTCACATTGCTCCCTTTGTTAGCAGAAATTGATGAGATTTAATTCCACGTATTTGCTTTAAAACCAGGTTTTGGAGGCTTTTTTACTATTTTAAAATAGTATCTCCCACAGACTTGCTTATTCCTCCTACAACCTTGTTCCAAAACTATATCAGTTTGGTTTTAAAATGGCAACCCTGGTTCCAGAGTCAAGCTGCTAGCCTGAGCCTCGACACGCAAACTGAGCCAAAAGACAGAGCTGTAGCACTGCAGAAATGCCATGCGGAGATTCGGAAGATTTGGACCGACGAACAAAAAGAGGAAATAAACGCTGAACGCAAAACACAAAATGTTTTAAACGAGTTATTCATGTAATTATCTAACAATTCCATGCTCTCTGTGCTTGAGTGACTCTTGAGATTTCTATGGCAAAGCTCTGTTTACCTTTTTGGCGTTGCCGTATTTCTCACCAATAAATGAAAAAGCACATTTTCATTCCCAGACACTCCGTAACCTTTTTTTTTTTTTGCCTTTTGGTCTGTTTAGTTAATAAACTAATAGGTGTGAAAGCATCCTTGGACATCATTCCCATGTAGCACTGCAATTCAGACACCATAGATCGCAAAATAAGTGCCACAGAATGTACATTAGTAACTTTTTATATTAATCCTCACCAGTACAGTAGTAACTTTATACTATACTATACTCTACTATACTATACTATACTATACTATACTATACTATACTATACTAGAACGGGACTGTAAGGCTGTACAGCTACATGTTCTAAGTTGTTTATGGACGCAATAAGTTTCACTCTTGCCAAATTTTTTGAAAGCGCAGTAGTATAAGAATAAACAGTTGTCATTTTTAAGCGTTTGTCAAGCTTTTGTACCTTTTACAACTTTAGTTCACGTTCGATTAAAGCTGCAGTACGTGATATTTTGGGAATTGGGGAAGATTTTCTGGTAGAAATGGAATATCAATAATATTTGAAGCGTGTATGAGTATTTAACAAAGATATATAAAAAAAGATATAAATGTCATAGTTACACAATGTTAAATATTTTTTGGTTGATTTTTTTTTGCATTTTTCTTTTTTATGTAACACCTAAATTACATCATTGTACCTTGGGTGTTAGAAAACTATAAAAATCGAACACATAAATGAATAAAATAAAATTTCCGTAATTAACAAGCAAGCCAAATATTTGACCTTTTCAGCAAGAAGACTCTTCTCTTTCAAATCTCTTTAATTCCTAGTGATCTGATGCTCAAATTCATGTACAGCTCACAGACAAGACTGAATTTTGTTTTCTTTAGCGCCACAGGATAATGGCGTTTCCGGAACGAATGTACATTTACTCTCCCTTTAAAGTTTTCGTGCTTGAGGCCCAGCATGCTAAATGTAACAGAAGTGCTTGATGATCATGGAAATGCATCAAATAATGGTTATTATTGAACTTTTCATTTAAAAAAAAGCATTTTTTACTCATACACATTTTCTAAATAGCAATCTTTTTTTTTAAATCTCTAAAATAAGGTTAAACAAGTAAGAAATAAAACACTTGGTGTGGTGCTGTTACAGGAAATGAATCAACAATGAGGTGGTGCGATGAACCAGAAATAACCACATGGCCCAAAGTGTTTTATTCCTTTTACGCCACAGCAATTTGCCAATGATTGCAATTTTTTTTTTTTTTGTTAAAGAATGGCACATGGTACTTTTTTTATCCGTTTATAGTTGCCATGGAACGTCTGCAAGACAAGTTAATTCCTGTTCTCACTTACGTTATAGCAGCTAGAAACAGTCGTTCCCTCACCAGCCTCTCTTTTTTCGCTCTCTTTCTTAAAGTTAATACAACAACAAAAAAAACAAACTAGCGTGTCATGTTACCGAGAAACCGGGAAATGTGTATATTACAAATAATAATAATATAAAAAAAAAAAAAACACACAAAGCAAAGCACTGACACTGGAGACTCCTTCCGAAAAATGTTAAATAAACATGTCCTTACAGAATCCTTCAGCATATCAACAATGTATATGTTTTTATTTTAATCAGTTTATTAACCTCAGATTATAGTGTTTAAGTTATAATGATAACGTACTCGAACAAGCACATAATAATAATAATAGTAAGTTTATTAGCGCCTTTCTGCAAACTAAAATTAATTAGTATACTAAACCTGTGATTATAGACAGTTAATCAACACCTCCTGACCAATCAGAAAGCAGAATTCAGCAGCACTGTGGAATAATAATCATTATTTGATGTAAAGCTTGGGTTTAATATGACTGATATAAATATGCGCTGATCTCTGACATGCCCTTGATGATTATGGGGCTGAAGAACTGCCAGAAAACTCCATCGTGACCGCTCTGACACAACCGCTTTTTTTTTTTTTTTCCGCACAATGACTTGCATGAACTCTGTATCTTTTATTTTCTCTACTGAATCAATAATGATACTTCTTTCATTTTCTGACAAACATGGTATCATGTTACGTTTGGCTTGATTTGGCTGACTGCACACGGACTCACTGAACCGGCCACGAACTGCTTGATCTCGTCGTTGACTGGACCACATCAATAAAAAATGTTTTCTGCCTTATTTTACAAGCTACAGTGAATGAAACATTTGCCTTGAAGCTACCGCTCTTTGATATGCAGATGTACCGTTTGTAAACGCAGTGGTGTGTGAAGCATCTTCTCTACAAAGCTGAGCAGTAGAAGATTTTGTAATGAATACAGCATTGAAGTAAAAATCTTTATCCACCGAGGTCGTGGTGTCACTCTGGAATCTTTTCTTAGCGCGGCATCAGAATGAGTGCGTTAACCGCGATCGGGACGGATGTGTCACTGTAGCAGGTGAAACTTCGCTGTGTCTCGGTGACCCACTTGATTTGCTTCATGAACATGTTAACGTGTATACTGTACGTAGTAGAGAATGAAAGATAGATGGCACGAAAGGTTATGAAAGCACGCTCACAATGATGCATGCTTTAGGACATTATTATTATTATTATTATTATTATTATTATTAGATTCAAATTTAAATACGTTCTCAAATTTAATAATTCGGATTAATGTAGTGCTTTTAAAGATGTATGTTATAGTTCAAGAAGGCAGTGTTCGATTTATTAAGGGCAGTCTGCTAATCAGAGTGCGAGTCAAAAGACACGGACACACACTCAACACTGAGCAATCCATAATCATAAATCAAATAAACAGGCAGATATGTAAACCAGGCAGCACACCAGGAAACAAAGGCTCGGGCTTAAGGAAATAAAGCATGATAAATCACAACTTTGCAATATTTCACAGACACGTGTAGATATAAATGGCAAAGAAATCAATAACTAACACAAAGGAAATTAAATAATGCGCCGGTAAAAAGATGGGGATGATGGGCGGAGACAGGACCAAAACAAAAACCTGAACACACTCAAGCTTGTCGTTCCCTCACCAGCCTCTCTTTTTCTCTCATTTAAAGTTAATGAGACATAAAAAAAACGCAGCTCGTCATGCTTCCGAGAATCCACGACGCCTAAACGACGCATAAAAGTGTTCCAAAGTGCTGACACTGGAGACTCCTTCCTTAAGAAATGTTACATAAACGTCTCCTTACCGACAATTTCACCATAATTACACATTTTTTCTTTGCTAAAGCAGCACTTTTTTTTTTTAATCGTTAAACTTCTATGACGCTGAGAGTCTGAGCTTTGAGTCAGAGATTGCGAGATTTTTTTTTTTTGGGGGGGAAACAAAGACAGATCAAAGATAGGACAGTAGTTGTTTATACCGGAATGGTTCAAATTCGGACTGCAATGATTAGCTGACTCCATCGATTATGAAAAATGATTGATATTCATTTTACATCCGAAGCATCTTCAACTTAACATACAGCAGAAATGTGTTATAATGTCAGAGCGCATGTGCGTCTATTCCTGGTTCGGATGTAATACAACAGGGAGGCCACTGGGGGGCAGCAGCAGCAGTGCTGATACTAGTGCACCACATAGCCGTGTGCGCAAAGCTGTTTTCATGCAGCCCTGTTATCACAAATTCTAAACAAATACGTCATTTCAACTCTGTTAAAAACACAAATAACAGACCGATCGATTTCACCTGGACATATTAGGCTTCTTATTAGGCCTGTTCGAGTTCACGTGATGTTAAGCGTGAACAAGCATGAGCCAGGAAGAAACCACGTATTTTCAGAGAGAACTTTAGATAAAGGCAGCAATGAAGAGGAGTTAAAAGATCAGAACGTAAAACATCGTTAGTTTCATCTAAAAAAAAGTAAAGCAGTATAGTCTACACACACAGCAGCACGTCGATGAAGCTCCTGCTTGGTGAGAAAAATGTAATAAACGGTTGATGTTACAGCTTCATACTACAGTCCATGGAATAGGCTTGATTTTTTTTTTAGCTTTATTATTTAGTGTTATTAATTGTGCTTTGCTAAGATTAAAAATGATTTCGTATTGATTTAGTCTAAATCTATTTTATTGATTTTATTTAGTATAAATCTATAATATATATAGCCTAAATTGATCAATAAAAAATATTTTTTAAGATAAAAAAATCTATATTTCTATATCATATAAATCTATATTTTTTATCTTAATAAACAAATATTTAGTATAGATTTAGCAATGATTTAGTGCACTAATGATTTAGCATTGCTTTGATAAAAAAAGATGGCGAGAATGATATATTCAAAATTACTTTTTTTTTTTTTATTTAAAACAAATTCAAACAAATTGTTTGCAGTTTAAATTTTGGGATGTGATGTTACTGGGAACGGGAACTCGAGAGAGTAACAAGATGTTAAATGTTAAGCTGAGCCTCATGTTATACTGTATTATTGAAACATTTGTTCTCTTTCATAAGCCACAAATTAACCCGTTTTTTTTTTTATTAAGTCACATATTAACTATTGACAATACATTACGATTTTTTCTTTTTACTGTAAATTCTTTAGACATGACCATGTGAAAGATACAGGGTAGATGAATTAGGACGGAGAACAAACACACAGCATAGAGGAGCAAATCAAACAAAACTGTGGCAGTTTTAAAGGAAGTGATAATGTCAGAAATTATGGATCAAGGTCAGGAGATATTGACCTTGAAGGACAACAGCTCCTGAGATCTGCTTATATCTACCAAGTGTTAACGTTTCAGGGTTTAAGCAGTGCAGATCTAACGAGGGTGTGTCAAAACACCATTCAGCTGCCATCTTTGATTATCATGACAGGTGATTCCAATCAAGCCAACCGTCCAACTACTCAAAGCCACATTAGAAACTGCACCCTGCAGTCTGAAGCGCTGATATCCGAGACGCTGTATGGAGGTAAGTGGACATTGTGTTTATTATGTGTTTAGCAACAATCTGGCTGTGATCTATTGTTTATGAGCACAGTTCGCCACAAGAATTCCTCAGTACGTGCGCGGGTAAATATTTACACCAATAGGAAGGTCACCAGGGATGTTTTGAGGATGTGTGTGTTCTTGTTTGAGCAACTGCTGGGCTCACGTGGGTTACATATGGCTATCAGTGGTTGAGTAATACAGAGACACTGCAGGAAAAAAAAACAACAGGGGGGGGGAAACAAAAACCTCTAACCTTCAAACGGCCTGCGTTCAGAGTGCCGATCGGAGTGGAGTTTCCAGATGACGCAATCCTATGACCTGTTGTACTGTGATCACATTGTCCTGTAACTCCTGCGTGCAAAACACTCGAATCCACACTCCCCTGGAGCTGCTATGACTAGACAACTTTATTTAACATTATTTTAACTCGGTGCATCACATTTTAGCTTATGACATATTATCTGAATTATTTGGGTGTGTAGCATTTCCTTTTATCGTTATTACACACTGTCAAATTATTGATACATTTCCATGCAAAGCTGATCGTGTGCATGAGGCTGTATTGAGACTGTGCATGTAGATATCCCTTTTTCCTTTTAATATTCCTTAGATAATTCAATTCAGTTTTATTTGTATAGCACTTTAGTCATTGGGACTCATTTATCAATCTTTTATACACAACTTTTTGTTAAATGTTTTCATAGCCTGAACCGAACTAAAAAAAAAAGCTAAGATTTTCCATTAATGCTGATTTTCTTTGTAGTCGTGTATGTGTGTGATTTAAATGTTGTACATCAGCTACAAATTTCCAAGCATATTCACATTGGAGCTGGTTTCCATTTAGCCATGTGCACAAACACAAAACGGAGAGCTGAAAATGACAAAACAACAACTACTCGGTGAATTCGTGCCCCCTAATCACAGTGTACATAAAACCAACAATGCAGCTCAGCCATTGCAGCGCATCGGCTTCCATAGACAAGCACTAACTCGTCCTTATTGTATAGGGTGCCATTACTTTTTGACCTGATTGAATGGCTATTCCAATTTGTCTTTAATTTATGGATTTGTTTTTGGAGATATAAGTCGGGGATATGAAATGACTGTATTTCCCAAAGTGTTTATTCAATTGGAGTGTAATTAAAATAAATAAGTGATTTGAACTAGACGGCGTAATCTGTATATAAAATCAAAGTAACTCCTCGAATCTGAAGATGATCTACAGGGTCAGCTTGGTAGGGCAGGAGCTTGTACCCTTGACCAATTGGTCAGTAACCAAAACCATTTCTAAAGAAATAAGATCCAAAGTCACTGAGCAGCTTTACAGAAATATGGATGATGTTCATACGATGCATGTATAAAGCTGTTCAGGTGACAGATCTGGACTTTGAAACCCTGATCTTCCAATCACCAGAACGCAACCTGAACCACAGATCTAACTCTATCTACTATTGACTTAAAAGACCCAGGTCTTTACTTCTCAAAGTAAGAACTCCATGCAGAACTGGATTCATTAAAACACGTGAGA
Source organism: Pangasius krempfi (assembly GCA_037576825.1). Classification (NCBI taxonomy): domain Eukaryota; kingdom Metazoa; phylum Chordata; class Actinopteri; order Siluriformes; family Pangasiidae; genus Pangasius; species Pangasius krempfi. Next base: position 3,312,003 of record CM074977.1, on the reverse strand, counting down.
TCCCAACTTGCTCGCCTTTAACCTCTACCTGAACCTGAACATGAACCCTTTCTGCTCCAGCAGTATGTACTTCCTGCACACCATTGCGGAAGATGATGAATCTGAGGCACTCCTGCAGGAACCTCGGCTCAACCAGAAGGAGTCGGATGAACCTTCACCACATGGTTAGGTTACCGGTTCACCTTCATTTATTAATTCTCTTCTATTTATTCATTTTACTCAATGCACTCTGGCTGTATGTAGGACGGAGAGCACCAAATTATAAAAAATTCATCCATCATTAAATTCATAATATATAATACAAATAATTACATGAATCATTTCTTTCAGTGGATCATAAAAGGCAATACAGGAATAAAAAATCAAGTATATAATCACATTTATTGAAACATTTATTTATTTATTATTGAAGGATGTACTGGTGAGGGTGAGGTGGGATTCCTGTAGGATGAGATCAGACTATACTACAAACTAAGGCACTTTTTAAAATGTACTGCATATAGAAACTGACAAACCTGGAGGAAAACAAAAAGGTCACATCAACGCTAATTCTGAAAATAATCTTGCTGATAACCACGATCCTCGCCGAACGTGGTGCAGTTCTACCTGCTGCTCTTTCTTTCATGGGTGTCTTTGTAGTTATTTTGGTTGTATTCAAATTATTTGGGATGTAACTAAATACAAAGTCGTCAATCAGAACGATCAGATTTGTTCTAAACAGATATTAATACAGACTCTTACAGGTAGATTGACACTTGAGACCTGGAACAATACCCGGAGCATTACTGCATGCTACAGTCAGGGCACTCTAGTGGACTTGTGATGTAAACCAAACGCATTGTACTAGATCCCGTCGCGGTAAACTACTATTCAATTCCCGCTTTTCAGTACCAGCACAGAGAGGTCAAGTGGATTTACTGTCAGGTCAACCATATACAGCTAGTTAGTAGGCAGTGAAAAAGGAAACAACGATCCTCCAGGACCATGGAGCTACATCATACAACACAGAACTACAAGAGACTACACACTTCTACACAAAGTGCACATGCAAACGGCACAAGAGAGTACAGTGACTACTAAGACAGTACAATAACTACAAAACTACAAAATTCATCATTCGTCCATTCATTCAACTTGATTAAAGGGCTTTATTTTTTGTGGTTAGGATCGAGGAAAAAGGAAAATGGCTAACTACTTAGAATATGTAGTTTAGCTGTCTTGCCCTGTCTAGCATGATTATTATTCAGAAGTAATACGACTACAGAGGGCTAAAGTTTTCCTTAGCATTCAGGTTGGCTTGTTAACTTCGCTTAAGGAATTTGAAAAGTGCCATTCTGTCATGCTGTCCAATCACAGTGCTCGCAGCTGCAGTCCAATCAGAACAAGGCTAAAGAAAGCCTTTAATAAATCACTGAAATCCTTTGATAAATGGTTTCACTAAATCCATCAATATTTCCATCAACGAATCCTTCTATGAATCATTACATTTAAATTTTTATATATAAGATTAAATTAATTGATGGATTTGTTGATGTATTTATTTATTAAATGGTATCTTGAATGATTTATTTATATATTTAATATTTTTTTAATGATTTTTGTAATTTGGCCCTTTTCGTCCTCCATAGAGCTCAAGTTCAACTAGTTTGTATTAAATTGATGTAGAATTGATGGAACTCCACTTTGGTTCATTAGGCACCAGAAAGTCGAGACATGAGACTGACTCGGAGAGATACAAGGCCACAATGGCTTACTCCGTGAAAGACTCTGTCTCTCGAGAGAAGCGTAGCGACCCTAACACCAGTACAGTGTTCGCTCCGGTGGCCTTGAAGGAGGTGAGAAAACCACATGATGAGCCAGATACCGGACCGAGCTCCTCAACACCAAGAAGCTTCAGGAGAAGTAGCTCCTCAACACAGACATGGTCTAAGAGAAGAATCTCTTCAGCAGCTAGAAGTCCTAACAGAAGGAATTCCTCAACACCATGGAGATCTAGAACAATGAGCTCATCAACACCAGGAAGTGCTCAGAGAAGGACCTCCTTAGACCTCCTCAGTACTCCTTCCTCAAGCGCACCACATGAAGGTTCAGGAAGTCGTTCTGCATGGCGCATGTCTGGGCCTGTGGAGGGGAAGGGTGAGGCACCAAAGGTAAGACCAGGTTCTGTTTACTGGTTTGTATTTATGATTCATACTGGTTTTGAACTAGGGGTTTACTAGCTATTGGGAAGTTCATGAAATTTTGTTTGGGGATGCACGTAGAGTGGAAAATTCTGGAGAAAATGTGGACATGGAGATGGAGAAACCATGAGAGAAGTAAAGAAAGGCTTTGCTGGAAGATACAGATTTATGTCTATGGAGGGTGAAATGAACAAAAGATAATTAACATACAGTACATTAGATTGGTGTAGTAGTGGTGATGTACAGTGGTGTAGAAGAAATTGAGGTTCCACACAATTTTGCTGTTTCATTTGTTGTTTTGGACAAAATTAGGAGGTCATTCTTTTAAGGTCTGATTTTTATTTCCCAGGCCACCCTTATTTTTCTTCCCACTGCCCTTGTATAATGTATAATTACTGAATAATCCTGCGGTGGCAACCTAAATGTTAAATCATTTTGTCCCATTTCAGCAAAAATCTAACCACCTTAGTAGCCACAACTTCTTATTGGCGTAACATTTTAACACGCTGATCATACATATGTACCAGTATGGGCAACTAGCCTCGTATTGGCTATACATACTGTATAATATAGTTTTGAAACGAGCATACGACTTTACAGGTTAGCACTGGCTACTGTTATCAAACATTCTTTTACATATTCGACATCAGTGAATGGCTCAACGTGTTTAATGATCTCTTGAGCTGCTACGAAACTGGCAAACTGGATATCCACTGATTTAATACATTGTAAAAGAGGCCTTACTCTCCTGTCTTAGCATCTCAGCATCTCGAGCGGTTACATAAAATGTCTCAAGTTCTGACATTTTGAGGGGATTTTTTTTACCTCATTTTCTCCCAATTTGTTCATTTGCCAATTCCCACCCACTATCCAGCTCTCCCCTATCACAAGACAGCTACTAACCAGGGAGCGTGAAAACTAACACATGCTTCCTCCGAGATCTACCTGCATCCTGCTCATGCTACGTCACAGGGCAGCATAAAAAAAAACATGGAGGAAAACGCTATCCGACCACTTCCGCATACATGAGCTCATAGATGCCCACCATTGGTTAATGTTTCTCCATTTTGTTAGCTAGCTAATGAGACTCCTATATCTGTTTTGCTATGTAGGTGAATTAGCAGTTATACTATATATTATATTATATATTATATATTATATTATACTATACTATACTTGGCAAGGTAACCTAAGGTAGTGTATTATTTATATTTCCTGTAGATGACTTCATCGAAGAACACTGGTAAAGCTCCAGCGAGACGTGATTCACTGAGACGGAGACGACGTACACGCCCGACTCCTGAACAAGTGAGTAATATTACAAAAGTGGACAATTTGTCTGTCTTTTATAGCAAGTGGTATCCATCTTTTACTGGATGTGTAAATGTTAGGACTATATTTATAGACAGTAGCACCTCCAGGAATTTTTATGTGGCGTGGCCAGACAGGGGCAGGGAAAACTTGGAGTGGTACACCACAATTTGTATATAATGGCCAAAATTCAAAGTTGTATTAAAGAACAGAATTTTTGAATTCAGCTTTTTTTTTTTAACCATCATCTAACCACACAACATCGAAACTACCAACCAGGTCTTAAACAGGTTTAAACCTGAAACAGGTCTTACCTGCAATTCAAGCCCTTATTTGGTCGAATCTAAACTAAGTGAGCAATAAAAAAGCTAGGGGGTGTGCTGTTATAGGAAAATAATCCAGTGATGATGTGTGATGAAGTGGAGTTACTGTTACCACCGCAAAGTGGATTATCTTCATGAGTCATGTCCCGATGAATGTATTCCTCTTAATCCCACAACAATTTGCCACCAATTACACCTTCAAACCTACTAATGAACAGCACATTGTACTTTTTATCCATTTATAGTTACATTTAGTGTTGGATCAGCTGTGTGTGTGTGTAAGGGGGGGGGGGGGTTGTTCCTGTTCTTGCTTATGTTCTAGCAGCTATAAACAGTCGCTTCCTCACTGGACTTTTTTTTTTTTTTTTTTTTTTTTTTTTCCCCTTTCTTTCAGTTTTTCACTTTACTGGGAAACCACAACGTGTAAACTCGACATCAGAAAATGTACTTATTGCTACAAAGTGCTGACCCTTCCTTCCTTCCTTCCTTCCTTCCAAATCCTTCCATGAATGTGAATAAACCTTACAGAAAACTTCATTATATTAACAATTGTGTGTGTTTTTTTTAACCTGTTAATCATTAGTCTTGGATTATGTGGTGCATCTGCAGTACTGGTACTATAGAAACGATGTATTAGAATGAGCGCATTAATATAAACCTTTGAACTGCAGAAAGAAATCACAAATTTATCAACACCTTCTGACCAATCAGATTTGAGAGCTCAACAGCATCCGTATCGGTAACTCCGCTTCATCGCAGCACCCCATCGTTGATCATTTTCCTATAACAGCACAGCATATGTGTGTTATTCCTCACTTACCGAATTCCTCCTTGCTCATAAATTTGATGCGTCTAGTCACTTAGTCACATGAGTTTAATAACCGACATCAAAAGTAATTCCAGTGAAAAAATATGAACGTCAGAAATGGCCTATTGGGTGGCCAGGGGTTCCTGAAGCCTCCCACCCCTCCCAGAGGCGCCACTGTTTATAGAATACACTGTATTTAATAGTCTAACAGACTTCCGGTCATTACTCCACAATGCATGAGGGCTTTTATTACATGAACAAACACAGGATTAACCCAAATGATCAACTCTTAAAATCAATAGAAAACAGAATTGATTGCAAAACGCTCCGTGTTTTAAATGTACGCAGTCTTTTATTGATCTGTGGTGCTTACACTTGGCACTGGTAAATGGGCCGTGATCATATGGGTCAAGGGCTGATGCACAAATCAAATGCAGGAAGCATCAATAAATATCAAGACTTTATTCATATTTTTTTATTACGATTTGTGCTCGCTGGCATGTTCTTGTCAAAATCCAGAAAAGAACGAGCCATGAACTAATCCATTAAACGTGTGTGTTCATACAGGACGACCTTCCTGCTCCTCAGTGGGTCATCAAGCTGATGTTCGACATTGAAGAAGCCACCAGGCACGAGCTGACCGTGGAGTAAAAATAGTCTCACAGTATTATATGGAGATTAGGCAGGTGAAGTGAAGATTGCGGTCAAGTTGTTGTGTGTTTTTTTTTAAATTAAAATCCTTTTATTTTCTTCAACACAATATCGTAAGACTATAATGCATAGAAACCATAATAAACTGAAACAGTGTGAATGTCTTTCTCTCTCTGGAAGTTCTGTGTAATTACTGATTTCTTTCCTCCTACACCAGAGACATTTTAGATAAAAATCCGCAGCTAGCACCGACTGGTTCTAACCTGCCGCACTGCACAAACCTGACAGAACAGAACGATTTCCATGTGGTTTTTTTTTTTATTTATTTATTTTTTTCCAACATCATCCTTGATGAACTGTTTTTCCTCTCTTCTTGCACAACCCCGGCCCGCAACACGGGGGCGTTGTGTTAATCATTGGCTCAACATCTGTATTTAAGGAATTAGAAATTCTTAAACATTAATTCACAAATACATCTTAAAGGTAGAACTCTGGACTTAAGTGGCCGTGGATACACTCAGTCTTGGGTCTCTCAAGAGCGTCTTAGCTCGATAAAGTCCATCTACATCACGTTTCAAGCAGGTTTAAAAACTGTGTGTGTGTGTGTGTGTGTGTGTGTGTGTGTTTGCGCAGGAGGTTATTACTGTAACTGACAGAACACTGTTCAAGTGTCAGTGTTTGCAGAAGATAGGTGAGATTAATACTACACCAGGAAGCTCGTAATTATACAAACATGTTGTGATTGAGGCAAACCTCTGAAGAATCCGTCCTGTTACTCAATAGACTGATAACCTTGTTTTTGTGACCTGTGTCACGGATGAAAGAGGAAAAAGGTCCAATCTCTGTGTTTTAAGAGTAAAGGGACCGGAGTGGAAAATTCTGTAACACAAATCTCCGAATAATAGCACATTCACTAACTGAAGAATAAAACGCTTTGAGGAAAACAATCAGCATCAAGGTGGTGTTAATGAATATTTTCCTAAAGACTGACTGCCTGAGTTTTTTATTCCTCTCATACCACAGCAGTTTGCCAACTATTAACTTTTTTTTTGTTAATTAAAGAATGACGTCATACCCCTTATTCGTTTATAGTCACATTTAATGTTGTGGAACATCCGTGAAAACAAGCTCGTTCCTGTCATTCTGTCAGAAACCAGAAAACGAACCTCCTCTGTTCGCAGAAGTTACGGCTTTACGACTATTATAAAGCACCGACACTGGAGACTCCTTCCAAAAAATCTCCTTAGAGACAATTTCAACAATCAAAACTTTTTTTAAAAAATATGCGTTTTAATAGTCTTAAATTATGCAGAGCGTCTGCCATACAAGTCCCTGTGAATGAGCTGTTACCATAGAAACGATAACATATTGAACGAGTGCATTAACATAAACACGTGACGTGCAGCTGCACTACTGTCAGAGCTGCTGTTCTAGAAAATGAATCAACACCTCCTGACCAATCAGAATCCGGAATGCAACAGCGCCGTGGTATAATGAGCATTAAAGAATGCTATGTTCTTGTCTTCTTATATATGGTATGGAATTCTTTGGGAATAGAAACGGACACTGGTGGAAGCTAGAGGACGGGTAACGGACACTGGCAGAAGCTAGAGGACGAGTAACGGACACTGGCGGAAGCTAGAGGACGAGTAAATGGACACTGGTGGAAGCTAGAGGACGTGTAACGGACACTGGCGGAAGCTAGAGGACGAGTAAATGGACACTGGCGGAAGCTAGAGGACGAGTAACGGACACTGGCGGAAGCTAGAGGACGAGTAAATGGACACTGGCGGAAGCTAGAGGACGAGTAACGGACACTGG